>JAYKAV010003210.1:644713-857268 GCA_035582835.1 Phoebastria nigripes
TTTTTTTTTTTTTTTGTGGGGAAGCGGCAGGATGAGCTTGCAGAGTTTTACTGGAATTTCTCCTCTCTGAGGAGCTGCCGCTGCTGAAGCAGATTTTTCCTTCCTTTCTTTTTTTGTCTGATGCAGAATCCCAGTAGCTAGGCAGCCTCCCTCTTTTCTTTCCTTCCTTCCTTCCACCCCTTCGGTATGTAGGAAGGGAGAGACATCAATGGAAAGGCTGAAATACGCGTAGATGGACTTTCAAATGCATTTTTTCTTGAAAGAGGAAGATAAATCCCCGTTGCCAGTGCACTGACTTTTTTGTTGCTTGGTAAAAATGGGGTTCACTTACTCCAGCTAAATCCTTGGAGCATTTCAGAGTTGCTACAGTGAAGGACTTCTCATATTTTTTGCATCAGAGGAGCTACATTGATGTTAACCATTTTTTTGTAAAATGGAGAACGAAATATTCACACCCCTTTTGGAGCAGTTCATGTCTAGCCCTCTTGTCACCTGGGTAAGCATTCATTTTTCCTCCCACATTATTCATTTATTTGCTTATTGTTTGAAGATAAGTGCCTTGCGGCAGAGAACGAGGTGGAGTTAGCGTCACGGTGGTGATGATTATGTTTTAGGTTAAGACATTTGGACCGTTAGCTGGAGGAAATGGGACCAACCTGGAAGAATATGTGGCGCTAGTGGACGGCGTGTTTCTGAACGAAGTCATGCTGCAAATGTAAGTGTGTGCAAGTTGTGCCCTGGGTTTATTTTTTGCTGTTGTCTTGTTTCTCTTGTATGTTTTGCTTTCCTGTGAAAGCTCTTTTTTCCCTCCATATTGACGCTGGTAAATTTCTTTCTTTTATACTTGAAGTAGTCATGTGGTCAGTTAAGAGGAGGCTTCGGAGTGTAGCAGATGCTCTTTACAGTTTGATGTCAGTGTGATGTATTTGCAGGATGTATAGTATAATACAGGCTGAATCATGATATGTAGAACTTACTGGAAAATTGGATGACTGTAAATAGCTTCCCAGATTTCTACTGAGAAGCGTAAAGGTTCATTCTACTGTAAGTCATGCTCATAAACAAAATTTTGAATAAATTTGCTTGGCTAGTAAGATTCTAATACATATCTTGGTTCACGTGACATACAACTTAAGGATCGCATGCGAGTCACATAATGTTGTTTACTGAGCAAATGGACCATCCTTTAACTCCTTCCACTTTATTTTTTACAGTTCCAAATTAAAGTAGATAGCAGCTGTGCAGTAAAGCTGAAATTTTAATTGAGAGTGTAGAATGTTTTCTGGCTGCGAACCACTGAAGAAACATTTTTACATGGTTTTACAAATTGTTTATTGAAAACTCTGATTGTTAGAAAAATTTCTTTATAGCGACTTTTTGTTAATCATAGTTTTGACTGGAATGTTGCCTACTACTGTAATGCTAGAGAGGAACACTTTTGTCAAGTGTCTAGTGATATAATCATAAAAATGTTACTAGTGGAAAAAACTTCTCCATACCTTTTCCCCCCCCCCCCGATATTTTAAGTCTTTACAGAGAAATACATCTTCTGTTTGTATAGGTATGAAAAAATGTAGGTTTATGGGTGGCTGGATAGATACATCAGTGCATGAGCAGCTAGTGGTGACAGCTGTTCCTCAGGAACACTGCTCAGTGATGGGCATCCTTTTACTCTGTTTATAGTTTTTGCTCATATTTAGTACTTTAAAAGTTTTTGCTGTTGGTATTCAGCTTGTATAACTAATCTATGTAAAAAGATCTACACGTTACCACATTTAAGTTTGAATTCACATCCTTTTGCAACCGGCATTTTCTTTGTCACCTATTTCTGTGAATTCCAAGTATTTACTTCTCTAATATTGAGAAATGTGGAAAACTTGGTGGAATTGAACTTTTTGAAAAAAATCTTGAGTGTATTTCTGGCATATTTTAATAAGAATTTTAAGTGATGCGTTCACTGAAGCATACTATTTTTATTTTACAATTTTTTTTTTTTTTCTTGGACTACATATAAATGAAGTAGCTTGTCAATCATGACCGTGCATTTAACATGTGGAGCTTCTATTTGGTAAAAATGTTTGATAGCTGGAAGGCAAATTTAGTACTGGAACTGGAACAAGGTGATTTTGAAGAATGTAATCTTGAAATTAAACTTTCTCAGCAAGTTTTTGGAATACTAACAGTATAAATTGATATCTGATACATTATGTGCGATATGTGTATGTGAAATGGAAGGCTGCAAAGGGGGAACATTCACATGCTTAAACCACTCTGCGTTGAATTTGGCTTTGACTTTGTATGTGCATCTTTGACCCCATACCGTGATTACTGTAGTTTACTTAGGAGGAGTTGCGTGTGTGCGTATAAAAAATACACATGGGAGATGTAAATTTAAAATAAAATAGTTTGGTAGTCAGAACAATTAAAACCTGCCTTAAACTGCATGTAAAAGGACTGGTGTACAAATAAAATTCATTTTACAAATATGTAACTACACTGGAGTATGTATTTTATTTAAAATACACTTTTGGGTGACTGAAATGTGTTACGATTGATTACTGCTTAGAATTGACGCTTCCAGAACTGTATTCTTATTTTGGAAGGGTTTTATTTGCTTTGGGTTTTTTGCCAGGATTGAAAGAGGAAAAAATGTTTCATGTTTTGCAGACAGATTCCGTCTCTGGTGAAGTCACTGTGGAAACCTGTGTTAACTTCTAGTCCTATTCACTTTCAATATCCACCTATTAAACATGTATCTTCTTGCAAAAATATTTAAAAGATGCAGCTCCAACTAATCATCAATATTACTTATTTTCAGTATTTTCCATTTTATTAGTATTTATCTTTTTTCCTTTCAGTCTTAACTACCATATGTTGAGTAAATGTGGCAGAAAAATTTGTATCACGTGACTTCAGAAGCAAAATATTTTTCTTCAGTTTTTTTTTTTTTTTTTTTAAAGCTCTCAATGACTTACTTCACATGAGAACTAGAGATCCGTGGTTAGGAGCTATGGCACTCTTAGAAGCTATACAGAAATGTTGTTCTTGCAGAAGTCACTGGGAGTGCCATTCGTAGAAATATGTGGAAAGCACCACTAGCAGTTGTTTTTTTTTTACATGAGTTGTGTTATATGGTGCTTCCTATGTATACTAGTTTGGAGATATTTAAGGCTGTTAATGTTTTGGTGTGAGAATACAGCTAGTGTGTACCTGTCAGCTAAGGACTTTGTGATGTGGTGGTGTTCTAGGCCGGTTCCTATGGTTGGAAAGCCATTGCAGCATTACATGCTTCAAAGGGCATTAAAAGCATGAACAAGTGGAGGCTGTCAGAGGTGCTGTGGTCCTGCTTTATGTATACTTTAGTACTTACTTTATTTTTGCCAAATGTTGAAAAAACAAATTCTGTGACCATAAAAGTGAGTGTTAATGTTGGATTAGGCATGGCTTGTAAACAGTTACACAATCAGAAAAAGTGGCTTTATTACTTAGAGAAGGTTTTTTGTTCAGTTAAAAAAGAGTTAATCCTGCCTTCTGTCTGCTATGAGTGAGAGTTTGTTAGTATGGCATTTGTTTCTCCTTGTGCTTGTCTAGACCAAATTTATTTTCAACAATTGTAATGATTCAGGCAGAGGAAATAGATGTCAGTGTTAGAATAGTTGCAGGATAATGGTACTGAGATGGTCGGGTTTTATCAGCATTGTGTTTATTAGTACCTCATACATGAGAGAATTAATTCATTACATTCCTTGTATGTCTTTTGCTTTTGACTTTTTTGACGTTTTAGTACATGTGAAAATTACACAGATTCCATTAAGTGTGCAGCTACTTCTGAAGAGCTCTTCCTTTGCTGGAGATGCTACAGGCCAATTTTTTTTTTTTTTTTTTTTTATTTTATTTTATTTTTAATTAAGGAGAGTTCCAGTGTTACAATATTAGCTCCTAACTTGAGAGAATGTCTCTCATTTCCTGTTTAAATTTAGGTCCAGTTCTTCAAAAGTATTCGATTACCTACCTTCTGCTGGGATCAGTCAGTATCTGATACCTCTGGATAGGAAACCCATCTGTCTTTCTAAATCTGAGCCTTTATCTTTGTGTTCTTTGATACAAAAAGGGGTCATGCTTCTTGGAAATAAATCAGAACGCAAGAGATCACTGCAGTGGTGTTCTGCCATGTCAGGGAGGTGGAGGAACATACCAAGAATACTTCATACCTTTATTATGCCTTTATATTGTAATACTTCTAACATTATGCAGTGCTCATATACTTGAGTAAAAGATGTTGTATATACTACTAAAATAAACGAAACAGTGTAATTCAATGGATTAGTCACCTGTTGCGCATCTAGGTGCAATTACAGTAAAGTAATACTTAGTTGTCCTAGAGATACTTGTCCAGAACCTAACTAGCAACACCTCTTTTTTTTTTTTTTAAGTCTTAGTATTGTATTGTTTATATACTCTTCTGCTCCAAAAAGATCAAGCTATTCTTACAGAAACACTCATTTTCTGAGTGTTTTTTATTTTCATTTCTGATAGGTCTTGTTCTCTGATATTTGTTAATTGAATTCCAGTAGGATTGTGTAAGAAATGCTGAAAGTCTTGTAGTACGAATTGTGGTTCCCAAACTGACAAGAGTCTTACTAGTTCCTTTGAATAAAAACAGACAGCTGCAAGTAATTACAAGATTGGGGCTTTCATTACATTTAGCACCACCATTAATATTTGGTCAAGTAACAAAGACTCAAAACTGTATTTTAGTTTTAATGGTTTTGTTTTACTATGCTTTGTATTCGTGGAAATGGATCTGTTTTAAAGGAACTATTGGACAAATACTGCATGCAGAATCAGTAATGTATAGAACCAAACTCTGAAACTGAGTTAATTTAATCCACTGTCTGGAGAACCTGTTCGCTATTGTCACAGTGTTCCATTCATAACTTTTGTCTTAATTGAATATATTAATCGATACTATCCATATCAGTTGTTGCATTCAGACATGCTGAAAACTACTTCAAAGGATGAAGTATTTTATTGTTCTCCTGTTTTTCTCCCTTTTGCCATTCTCCCACTGTTTTTCACTGACTGGATCCACATGCAGGCCTTTCATGCCCATAGAATTTTCCAGGTGGACCGACTGACTGTTTCCTTCCACCACTCTGGTGG
The DNA here is from genome assembly GCA_035582835.1 of Phoebastria nigripes. Classification (NCBI taxonomy): domain Eukaryota; kingdom Metazoa; phylum Chordata; class Aves; order Procellariiformes; family Diomedeidae; genus Phoebastria; species Phoebastria nigripes. The sequence goes on from JAYKAV010003210.1 coordinate 649,877, forward strand.
TTTGTGCCTAGAATGTGTAGACTGCTTCATTGACTCCTTTTCTGAGCTCTTAGTCTTTAGTTGTACGCTTTTTTCCAAACAGTTGAGCTTGCCAGCCCATACTTCTGGCTTGCCTATATCTTTCCCTGAAAACTGGACTCCATCTCTAGTGCTTGAGCCAGCTGCCTGGCTCTGTGAAAGAGTGCAGGAACATGCGCTCCAATCCAATTAACTCTTTCTTGTGAAGAAGACCAAATAGCAAGAGGCAGCTTCTGCCAAGTTCTGGCTGGGTGGGGAAATGGACAAAAATTTTGGGGAAAATTAAATTGGTGAGTTTGGCAGTAAAAATATGAGCACGTATTTTAGCAAGAAGTCAAATACTATGAAGTCTGCACCTTTCTCACTTTCTTGACGTGAATGGATTTGATTCACACTTCTCAGACGTGCTCTGTCAGGCTTCCACAGATGCAAGGTAGGTGTCCCTCTGGTAGTTTGTGAGAGTTGTTACTCTTAAAAGTGGTTCTGTGGCAGTAGGGCCCAGATTTTTCTTAAGGAAAGGTGAATTTATAACACTCAGGTTTTTTGTAAAGAAGCAAATTCTTCCATAAATGGTCCAGTAGAATGTGCACCATGGTCAAGATTGTTGGAATTCAAATCTTTTGATTACAAAACAGGAAAAGGTAGTTCTTACAGTGTAATGGTGATTAATTTTAGACTTGAACATCTGCCTGCAGTGAGCTTTGAATTGGGCAAATGAGGTGAATATAGGCTGATACCTGTGCTTCTGAGGTGCTTGGGATTTTAATAGGTAAAGGGAAGAAAAGTGTGGGTTGAATGTGGAATGCTTTAAGTGTTTGATCTTTGCTTATGTCTCTGTCTTACTAGTTTTTTTATGCTTCTGTACCCTTTTCCACAGCTGATGTCCACTTTCCTTCATCCTGTCTACTCTGATTTATTTCTGTGCAGTAAACTATTCTGTAGTTCACTCTTGTTTCTTGCAGTATTTTGAGGATTAGGAAGTAAATAATCTAATCTTCCTCTGCATGTATACACCCAATTCTTTGCTCTATTCTTCATGTGCTATCTTCAGTATCTTTCTTTGACTCTGACTCTTCATTTCTTTTGGTAGTGTCCTACTTATCCCATCCTTAGTCTAGGCTAGTAGCTGGGTCCAGGGAATAAAAGATTAGTTAAAAAACATTTCTTAATACGTACAGAGGTGCTCTATTGAGTCTATCTACCTGTTCCATAAATAGCAATCTTAGTTGAAAGATCTAAAATCAAAATAACTTCTTTCAGCATTGGAAATGTTCTGGCAAGGAAACAATGTATATTTGCTATGGCTTTCCAATTTTATTTTCAGAGTATTTTGCATTTCACTTACATTCTACGTGCTGTTTCAAAGCACTCTATGAAAATAATGAAATAAACTTACTAGTAGCTTTCTAGGCATATATTTTACGTGTTTCATTGTCAGGAAAGTAAGAGTATACGGACAAACTGTCTCTTTCTATGACATAGCTCAGTTAAGGCTGTTTTTTATGTAGGGACCCATGTATATGACATTGAAGATTACATGACATTAAAGACTATGGGGCAGAGATGCCTGAGCAAGGTATCGGAGGAGATAACAGCCACAGAGCACCATGCCGCACTACTGAATAGAGCTGGCCTTACACAAGGCAGAGTCGGCTTTAGCTGAAGTCACAGGACCACGTGGGGAATGCCACAAGTGTGACTTTGAGCCAGAGGAAGACATCTCCTGGTTTTGCACTAGTGGCTGTGCTGTGTGCTTTAGCGGTTCAGGGGTGATGGCTGAGTGGCTCATCTAAGCATCATTTGCCCTTAGCAGCACCCAACGTTGAGGCTGGGTGAGCTTTCCAGTTATGGCTGGCTGTAATATTTCTATTTGCGGGGCTGACTTTGCTCTTCACCTGCCTCTGCTGCTGTGCTGCTGCTGTCCTGGCTCCCTGTGTTCCCTTTTAAGGAAAGGCAATACACAACTTGTTTTGCTTTAATTTTTGTACCAGAAAGGTCAGTTTGTCCAGGTGGCTGAGATGCCTTGAGCCGCCCTACAATGTTGCCATATTTCTTGGTAGTATAGCAGCAATAAATTCCAAAGTTTTAGGTTAGCTAAAAATATCTTACCTGGGCTCATCAGCTTGCATCTTTCACTGGCAAGTCTGTATTTCCATGGCTAGTTTGAGGATCTCTACACCGCAAACCTTTGCAAAGTATTGCTGTGCTCTGATCTTTCTTTTAAAAACTAATCTAGTTAACTGACRAATTGGTTGCTAAATCAAGCACATCTTAATCCTATGCTAAATTTGAGAAGCTTACTTCTAGATTTTCCTCATTCGTTTCTTCTGTTAAGAAGGGGCTATTTAGCTTTGTGTTGTTTCGTATGTTCCTCTTATTTTTGATTCCTCCTCCTTTTTTTTCTAAACTAAATACCAATTTGTTGCCTGCCTTGTCTTTCATACTGTACCACTTTTCCCCATGTAGTAATTATTTAGGGATCAAGACATTTTTTCAAAATGCTGCTTTGTTAGAGCGCATGACCTCAGTGGTCAGAGATTATTTGGTAATAACTGTGTGGGAGTCTCTGTTTGTTTGTTTGCATTAGACAGTCCTGTATTTATGCCTTAAGATGCTCCAGAGAGGCATGGCCTCTTATGCAGTTGTTATTAAGCAGTATTTACAAAATGCCCCCCCTTCGTTTCATTGGACTAATTGATGTTAAGGCATTGAATCGAAGCGAGGCTGCTACTTGACCCAAACTCAGCTGGTGTGCTTTCCCATTGGCTTACTCCAAGGAAAAAGCAAAAGTTACCTTATGTTGTATTTTTGGATTGGGAAATAGTAAGGGATGAACTCATAAGCGGCTTGTATTATATTCATGGCTATTGAGTGAGTCTTTGAATCTGTGTTGCACATTTAGATATACTCGAAAATTTGCTTCCTTTTCTATAGTGATAGGAGATAGAGTCCACTTAGGTTTATTACAGAATTTTATCTTATTTTAAGCTGCAGGGAAAGAATTGCTCTAGTTTTTGTTTGTGCGGTATCTTTGTTTTTCTTAAATAAGCCCTTGAGCAAAAAATGTCTGGTGTAATTTCCTGGTAGCTTGGGAATATACTTGCTATATACTTAAAGTATTGTGTATGGCAGACAAAAATAAAATATAGATACTAGTTGATGTATGATAGAATGTGGACAAATGTCATGCTTACAAAGTGCTGGTTTGCGTCTTAGCAAGGATATTAATGTTTTAAGATGAAAAGAATGCACTTCTTTTACAGGCCCTGATATGTATGCCTATCTTGTAGCTTTGGGTAGTTAACAGGGGTAAGGTCCTTCATGTAGTGCTCTATTTGTATCTAAATCAGTAGGGGATTGTGTGTGTATTGATGTGCATGCAAAATTTGCAACACATTTCAGTTAGTGTACTGAAGCAATGAAGTTGCTCACGTGGGTAAAATTTTTACAAGAAATGTAACTTGTTTTCTTTGGCAATCCCCTTATATCCAAGAGCCTTGCATTTGAATTTGTCTCATTCTCTGGAATAATCTGTACAAAGGGCTCAGATCTGTCACTTGGTAGTCTAAAAATTGGTGCGGAAAAAGATGAAGATGTATATTTTATTGTTATTAATTTGCTTATAGAAAGTTTATAGTGTTCTAACCAAAAGTATTTAACGGAAGTCTGTGTGGCACTATTTTTACAACGTAAGATCTTTTTAGTCACTGAAACTGCAATATTCAGGTAGCTTTGGTGTCATCTCACTACGCTGATCTCAYATCAGTGTTTCCTGCATTTTTTAGTACTCAGTGTGCTGACATGTTTACCTATGGTCAGACTATTCTGAATCTGATGTACTAACTAATTATTTTTGAGAATTTATAGCTTCAGCAAAGTTCAAAGTAAAGAATAAAGTGAGTGAACATTTTTCCAAGTCTTCCAAAGGAGAAATTATTTTTGGTAGTGCTATGATTATCAAATAAAGCAAAGTACGTACTGCTGTAGCGGTGGAAGTTGGTCAGGGTAGAAGAGAAAAACTTGTATATACAAATTTAATAATCTCTTAAGAGKTTTTTTTTAAGCTTAAATAAAGAAGACTGCATAAATGTGTATTGCTTTTAAATCCTACATAAGTTATTTTCCCTTATATTAATATTTTAAATATCTTACAAAGCATGTTAGCTCCACAAATGTCATTTGCTAAGGGCAATAAGTGTTTATTTGCTTTTCTTCTGTACTGCTTGCTGCTCCCTATCTGTGATGACAATTTTCTGGTCCTATTCTGCTTCTTTTATAACTGTTTCTGATGTTTCTTCCAAACTACTATGTGTATGTTTGCAGAATGTTCTTTCCAAGGTAGATGGTAAAAACCTTTTCTTGCTTCCATGCCCTCTGACGTTTGGTTTCAAGTCATGCTGCATCTTGTGATCCAGATCTGCGAGTGCTTACTTATGTAAAGCTAATCTTACTGTTGTCACAGATTATTGTGGGTGTAAATGCTTGCAGTGTTTTAACGGTCAGTTACATTGAGGTGTTAAATCACAAAGTCAAATAGTTTTCAGTTACTCTGTTAATTAGTATTGGACTGAATAGATCTTAAAATTTGAACTCATTTGAGGTGTAAAAAATGTTGACCCTGAGAGGGAAAATAACACACAGTGCTTAAAGTAGAAAGCAAAACTTCAGTATCTGTTATCCTCACTATCCTGTTTCTGGGTATGTCCATCTTCTTTCTTGCTTGACCTGTGTAGACTGTATGCTCTTGCATCCTGTGCTGCCTTTTTGTTTTAGTTTAACTTGGAAAGTAGTATAGTATAAGTACTATAGCAGTCTAATTCTACCTTTTCAAACAATATTTGCTACTAGGCCTTTTGCAATTTAAAAAAAAAAAMAACAAAAAACAAAAAACCAACCAACAAAACAAACAAACAAAMAAACCCAAAACAAGATGACCCTTGTAAGATATTTAGATTTGTTGAAGTAGTAAATTATGTTTGTCAGACTTTCTCGTTCTCATCTGTTTGCTCAAAAAAAAGTTTTGTTTGTCAAGTTGTTTCTTCTAGGAATTCTCAATTATTTAATACCCAGGAGTGTTTATTTTGTGTGACAATGTTAAGCGTTCTGTGATGCTCTGAATCGTTTAGATTTTCCTTTCCATCAGTGAAACTTTTTAATTTAGTGGAAGCCAGCTTACCCTTTGCTGCAGAGGCTGCTCCACGTTCTCATTGATGGCTGTGGGGAGCCCTCCCAGCTTACTCGGTGCTGTGAGTAGTGATTCACTATTTTCAATCTTTGGCAGAAAGTTGGTGGTTTGTTTTGGGTTTTTTTTTGGTTTTTTTTGGTTTTTTTGKTTTTTTTTGACATAGTACCTTTTAGTGTGTTAGGAAAAGAGTACATCTGATAGTCAAGTTGAAACAATAGTAGTAAAGTTGTTTCGTACTATGTGATGATAAAGACAGCTGTTGCTCTGTAAGCTTGGAAGTTACGGATTTTTGGGGGGTGTTAGTTCAGTGATACAAGTGTGTGCTTAGTAAATGACAGGTGAACTGTTTTATTTCCTCTCTTATTTTCTCCTACATTTTGCTCACCTGCATGCATCTTGCTTATTACTATTAAGGAAAAGAGAAAGGACAAAAAAGAAATCTGGGCTGTTCTGGTCTCTGCTTTTTTAAAACCCTGGGAAGGAGAAATTGAAGATCAGTCACCAGACCTCTTGAACATACTATGATTTTGACTGGCTGTTTGCACATTCATGTGTGAACCTGCGAGTGTGCAGATGTGAGCGGATGTCTCTTCATGCAAATAATACCACTAACAGTGGGACCACCCAGCAGAGCAGTTGTTGGTCAGAGCAGCCCTGAGGTCGTGAGGCACAGCAGGTTCATATTGATGGAGAAGGGAGAGACAGGGTTGCTCAGCACAAAGGCTTGTGGCACTGCCTCAGATACAGCTATTCTAGCACACTTCAACCATGAGTAATTAGGCAGCTCCTCTGCTGTGAGCGCCAACAAGAGAGCTTAGGCACTGTGCAACTACCCTGTGAGTAGTTCAGCCTGGTCAGCTGCAGAGCTAAGGCAGGGAGTAGGAAAGCTGTCTGCATATGCTCAGTATCTACTCATACGTTCTTGGCAGTGTTCACTGTGATCTCCACCAGCCAGTCGATTTGTTGTAGGCCACTTGGTTGTGTTTTTTTTAAAGTAGACATAGGGCTTCAGCCTCCTAATAGTTTATGATGTTGGACATAATCCTAGGAAATGGGGTTTTGTGCAAGGGCCAAAAGGCTTATGATGTTAGACCTACTTCTAAAACTCACGTTAGCATGAGGCAAAAAACCTTTGATACAACTGTTGAATTTTGGCACGTATCTTTGCTAAGTGCAGAGTTAGCAAAGTGTCCATAAATTGAGATACTAATATGCACCTTATTTTGTGGTAAAGGATATCTCAGCATTTGTAATGATATCTTTAGATGTTTGAGCAGATGTCTGCAGAACTACATGCACATTTTAAGTGTGCATTGATTGCTTCAACAATTCAAGTAATTCAACAATTATTACTAATTACAAACAGTATTGTCTCAAGGGTAGAAATACAGGTGTTTTATAAGTAAGGTGGATTATTGTAAATGCCTGCTAAAAAGGCAGAGAAGAGTAGTTAGTATAAATCACAACATTTGCTTGCTTGTTGCAAGTTAGGATTAGAGCATCCTTTTACTGGATCCTATGTAAGCGCACAAAGATACAGTGGCTAAGCAGGATTCAACAGTGAACACTTGAACAACTCTAGAACGTACATCCCTTGTGTCTTCAGCAAGTCAGACTGCGGATCTCCAGTTGTAATAGTCATGTGTGCATTGTGTAGTATCACCGGACCATCACGTTGTTCAATATCATCAATACATTGCAGCCTCAGGGCTTGCATGTCCTGCATGATGCTCTTCAAGAGGTGGAAGGATTTTATTGCCATCTGTTTTTCAGATAAGAATGTGCTGAGTTAGTTCTCTGCACGCTTCAACAGTGGATAGTTTGTGTCATTAGTTATTCTTTAGGGAGGTCATCCATTTAAATCCATTTCTATCAACACAGAAATCGGGATGAACATGTGCCAGAGGTATAGAAAAGGAGTTAAGATTTTTTTCTTTACCTTTTTGATAGGTTTAGCATGGAAATACTCTTCGGCAGCAGCAGTTGATCATACTGATAGATGCAGGAGGAGTTTGAAGTATGCCATCTTGTACCAACGTTTCTAGAATGTGCGTGATCACAAGATTCAGATACTGGCAATATTGTACTTCAGAATCTGCCCCATTCCTTGATACTGTAACTCCTGCAGACTGACCCTTTGACTATGATTGGTGATTTTAAAACTGATCAAACAGTACGCTGGTGAAGGCCAGTGCTCCTTTTGTCCCATATGCAGAGGTGCTTCTGATAACTTCATTGCCTCAATGTACTGCTTTGTCTGGCGTTGCTTCAAATGTTTAAAGCAAATTGGAGATTATCAGTTATTCTCCAGTGAAGGCCCTGGTTTTATTTTCACTTTCACAGTAAAAGGACACTGCTGTATTAAATTTGTAAAACACATTTTGTATGTGTTTATTATTTTCTTGCTAATAGTAAATAATGGAAATGCTGCTTTATTATTTGAAATCTATGCAAGAATTCTGATATCAGTAATTATTGAAATATTTGGCAGAGAGCAAGAGTGAGCCTCAAAAGGGACTTCGCAAAAAATATAACTCTATTAGGCAAGCAACGTTTATGTGTAAAAGTGAATACTGTGCTACTGTAAGCTAAAACACAGACAGTAACAGTGAATATTTATTACCCTTTGAGATGTACACTTGTGTAGAATTTTTTCCAAAGTACTTGTTTCAGCATTTCGCTGTACTTAACAAATACATTCAAACAATGATATATTTAAAATTAGAGTGCGTTATAATACTAGACTTAATCATTAAGTACCATCAAGGAACAGATGGCAAGAGAGGACACAACTGGTTTGCAGTCTGCATAGATTTAAGCATGAAGCCATTAAGCTATCACATTCCCATTTCTGATAGATTTTGGTCAATGAAAAATTAAAGAGACACAATCCCTGATTATATGATGTCTCAATCAGTAATTCATGACACTGGTAGTATTTCAAAATCACTGAAGTTCTCTCTGTAATAAGTAGTTTTAAACTAACGCATTATTGGGATAGATGCTCTTGTCTGTTTTTATTGCTATTGAAATTAATGTATCTTGTCATAAGTAGGTTGCTCTTAAATGTAAAATTGCTTAAGGGTATCTTTTGCTGCTGTGCTTCCTATTGACTTCTAGACAGATTTGCCCTATTTTGCTAGGCTATTTGCCACTGAAGCGGTTCAGTGTCTCCACCTAATAAAAGGAGCAATTCAGAGTTCAGAGCATGTATTGCCTTAAAAATGTTTATAGTGTAACTAGCACAGTAACCACTAGAATCTTACGTTTTTTAAAAACTGTTTTTTAAAGCTATCTTTTACAAAGGTTTATTTTAGAACCGATTTACTTTGAAAATTATTTCATTTACATCTTGTTGTATTCCCAACAGCATGTACTAGTTTATTTCAGTGGTATTGGACCAAATGTGTTCTAATAAGCAGAATTGCTTAGTATTAATAAAAATGTAATTATTATAAAAATTTTCTTGGTCATAAAAATTAAACAATTCAACATATGGATACAAGTAATTTATTAAAATCTGTGATAAATTAGTTGCCAAAAAATGTAAACTAATTTAAAGATGTATGCTCTTGAAAGCAATACAGATTTTGGCAATTCATGTTTAGAATTTTATCTTTCTGTATGAAAAATATTTGCACATTATATTTCATTAGTTTTTCTCATTAGTTATTTCAAATGCTTGATAAGAAAATTAGTATGTCTATTCCTGGCTTGGACCAGTCTGACAAAATACAATTATACAAACAACATGTAATGGAAAATGTGTAGCTAACATCATGCTATGTTATTTCCTCTTTGAGAGGAACGAGTTAAGACATCAATACTTAAGAAGATGGACTATATTGACTAAATGAAGATTATTTAAAATGGTGTTTTGTGGATTAAGGAGACTACTGAGCTTTAAAGTTGGAGGCTTTGAGAGAATGAGGCCTGCTTATCAGTATTGGGAATGAAGCTGGGTTTATTTTCTAAAATAATGAATCTCCTGCTGAAGGATCTAATCACAATTCTTTTGGTAACAGTGCGTGGTGCGAGAAGTGATCTGTCAGGCCTGTTCTTGGCTGTTCAATACACTTTGCAAGTCAAAACTGACAGTTCAAACATAATCTGAAAGCTAGAAATCAGTGACTGAAGATTAGGGAACACTGGTAAATACAAACACTGAAGGGTTCTTCTACCAAGTGGCCTCTATTTTAAATGTTTACGTTTCAACATGTGGGTCATTTTAGTAGGTAGCCTATTAATATTCTGTGTTTATAAAGTATAATAATTTAATGACATAATGTGGTTAGAAAGATTTGAGTTACCGTAGTACAGAGGTAAAGTCCTGTTTGCACTGGAACGTATTGAGCAGGATTTCACTCCAGGAAGAGTTAGAAACAATCTTTTTCCAAGTAAAAGTCATCCTAGTCACTGCTAACATGTATTGATTGAGAGTGTCAAAGACAACTTACCTCCCTTGTTTGAAGAATAATGAGCCAATACRACAATCTTTACAAAAAAGTGACAAAATCAAAGAAATAAAACTTCCTACTAGCTATAGTGAGTTATTGAGACTACATGTTTAATTACATTAAAAATGATTGGTAGAGATTAGTAGTGTTAGTACTGATATTTAAGTAACTTAATTTTATTGATCCTCAAGAGCAAGGGGTTAAACTTCTTGTTACYGTAATCTATTTTAAAGTTCTGCTGAAAAATGTTGAGTTTTGGGTTTCTGTTGGACCTGTCGCCACAATCTTTTGGAAATCTGTGCACCAGGTTGTCCTGAGGCTGACATTCTCATTTTAATTGTTGATAGTCTGCACTAGCAGAGGATCATATAACTGGACTGTGAGTTTTTTCAAGTGGTAAAGGTACTGTTCCAGAGCACATATGTGGCGCAAGTTCTCCCAGCAAAATTCACAATCTCAGTAAACTGTTTCCTGCAATTCATGCCAAAAAAAAAAAAAAAAAAAAAAAAGGTTGAATTCTTTCTGTTTTAAGATACAGGAATGAATCGTTTTGACCCAAACCAGTGTAACATTTATCAAAAAAGAAGCCTGGAATTTCCATAAAATGTAAGGAATGTGTGTTAGCCATTGAGTTGGTCTTGATAGATTAAGATATGCACCACATTAAAAAAAAAAAAAGAAAAAAAAAAAAGGGGAGGAGGGGGATACATGGTGTGAATTGGTGGAAATAAAGGAATGTTATTTTACTTTCAACAGTAGTTGAAAGATTAAAAAATCTTTGATATGTATCAACATTAACTTTGACACAAGACTAATAGCACAGAATTTATTATTATCTTTGTTAATGCATAATTTGGTAGAGTTGATCCATACGCTGTTGGATTTCTAAGGATTAAGATGGAGAAGATGAAACATAAGAATGATTTGCTGTAGTACTGTTGCCAAGTGTCTGCTAAAGTGTTCTAAAAGTGCTCAGATTCTGTTAGTATCTGTTAGTGCATCATTTGAGAGATGTGAATTATTTATTTTTGTACTGTGAGGAGAAATGCTGGTATTCAGGAGCAGGGTCCAAGTATAATGACACCCTACACCTGATCTTGTCCAGATGTTATGACTTCTGATTTCAAAAAAGTTACTTTCATATCATCAAATAAAACACAAAGCTCATGTGCTATATCTTTGGTGTATGCAAGTCCCAGTAGTGAAATACTGTCCTGCAAAACATGAAAATGGCAGTCGTGACAAAGGTGTGGAACTAAGAATTTATCCTAAGAAATCTTGGGCTCTAATTGCCCATTTTTTTTTCCTCCTCCACATAGATATCCTTGGCAACAATTGTCTCTGCTGTTGTTCAGGAATTTGTTTCTGTGTTCATTTCCAGTTTGTAGTATTGGGATAGTAACAATTTGTCTTAGAAGTGTGTAAAGATTTATGTTTACATACCATTATGAAGACATAGCTATGCAAATGTTGAAGTTTTTGTTCTTACAAGATCTGTCTAAATTTTCTAGTACAGCTCTTGAAATGAGAAAGTGTAAAGCCTGAGCCTTTATGACATTTGTGTTTTGAATTCTTGTGGTTGCACACTAATTTTTGTGTTGATACTAAAATAAGAGCTATTGCAATATCCAGGAAACTCTAGTGCCCTCTGTTTTGAGTGCTCTAAAGGGAAAGTCATCTAAAATGTATGGCTGTAGAAATGCTTCTGAAGATTATGAAAAAGCCTGGAGATAATCCGATAGTCATGAAGATTAAAGGTGAAGATTAAGGGCCCAAATCGGCCTTTTGGAGATATGAATGTAGAAATAGGAGACTTCAGCTGATCTCTGTATGCCATCAGGTCAGCAGGATTTATCCTGGATTTTTACTTCTGATTTTAACAAATTTGAATGAATTCAGTTCGGAAGGGAATTCAGTTCTGCACATCTGCAAAGCATAATCGTTTTTAGCCCATTTAGTTCCTTTTGCAGCTACAGGTTGGCTGAATTAGTAAATCCAAGGTGACATCTGAGTCACATAGTTTTGGCTAATATATTCTAAAATGTACTTTAATTGTTTATAGTATTTTTAGGAACATGGTGATGAGCATTTAGGAATGAGGCAATTACCCATGTAAGAATCCATGTCCTAATTTTCCTAGATTYATATTCACATATACGAGAAAAAAGGCGCTTTTAAAAATGACTGTGTGTTGGAGGTGCGTTTTGTATATGATCTGACTTCCTTTCCCAGCAATGTTTTTTCTACGTTATTTCTATTCGTGCTTACAAGCCAGGAAATTCTGATGGCAATAAACTGAAGACATAACTATATCTTTTAAAAATCATAACATGCTAAAACCAAAGAAGGCTGTAAAAGGCAAATAAAAGTTTGTTTAGGTAACTTAAATTTAAATGAAAAATATGTAAATTTTGTCTGTAGTGACACTTGTGCAAAGAGCATGTGAAACTACCCAAGTGATAAATTGCATCAAAATAAATCATGATACTGCTATGTTCAGTGGAGTAGAGGGAATAGCTCATTTTGGGGGATTGGTTGTTTACACTTACACATTACATTTGAATCAAATAGCTGTATAGAAATGTATGAATCACATGTATATCAGTGATCTTGTAGACTACCTACTTATTAGATAAAATATATCTGTTCTGTATGATGCATATTCTTTCTCTGGTGTCCTCTGCACAGCCTTCAGTTCGTGTGCATCAGTAGCATCTGGCTCTCAGGTTGTGAGTCCTAGGTGTCCTGCCAAGACAATTCATGCTGACCTGTAACCTGCTCCTTTCAGTCTCTTCCTAAGGAACTCTGCAGGAGTACGCTGTGTGATGGATGTGCTTTTCAATAGGCAGTTCCTATTCTCCAGGTGCAGATGTACCTGTATGTCACCTGGCAATACAGTACGCCCAAGTGATTGAGGGAAGGCCTGTGATGAGCCTTTGCATGCTGCTTAGAACCCAGGTGATTCATCTGTGGAAAAAGTATAAATGCAGACCTTCCCTGAAGTGTGACTCTCTAGTAACTGAAGCAGCATCTGTACCATGCATAGAATGATTACCTCTCTTTTAGACAACATTTGTACTAAAAAATTGAAGAATTGGGGTTTTTTTGGCAATGGCATTTCTTTTCCCTCAGTATTTGGTTCTGTCCACTACAATATTCAGGTCACTTCAGTATTGTAGCAAGTTACTCCTCTTTCTGCATTTGATTCCTGAGTATAATCCTTTGCCTGTATGTGTTGTGAGTGAATTCCATTATATTGCTGTCATACCACTTTTGCACTTTATCAGGATCATTCTCAATTGTCATAGTGTTCTTTGAAGTTTTTTTTTTTATTCCTCCCAATTTTTGCCAATGGCAGTTCTGGTAAGTATATTCTGTATTCCATTGTCTAAATCATTAATGACAATGTTGAATAAAACCAGACCCAGCAGGCACACACCCTTGCAGGAACCTCCAGTTTGACAGTGAGAAGTTGGTAGTTTCTTGTTTGAGTGCAGTATTCCAGCCAGCTGCACATTTATCTGACAATAATATCATTAAACAATACAATAATATCATTAAATATCAAAAGTTGTGTTGTGCAACTATGTCAAGTATCTTTGCAAAAGTTAAGAAACTCCACGTTGGCCATCTCTCATGAATTCTGTAAGCCTTTTACAGGGTATTGTGGAGGAGTTGCATTGGTTCTGCATTGTTTTCCTTGAAAAATCACAATGAATGGTTGTCATGCTGTCTTGTATGTGGTTAATAACTTGGTATGTTATGAGGTATTGAAAAAGGGTGACTCATCTGCACTTCCTCAGATCCTTTCTACTTTTTGAAGGAAAAAGGGATTGATTTCTTCTCTGAAGCCAAGACAAACCAGAGAAAAATCTGGTAGTATGTGAGAGTAAATGACAAAAACTCCAATTAATAATCCCTTTGTTGACAGATTTCCGTCATCTGTAAATAAATTTAAAATAATTTGGTGTGTGTTAGCGTGATATATTTCATATTCTTCATTGTTCTAAAAGTGAAAACTTATATTCTGTTTTTGTGCCGCCTGATAGTAAAATAGCATCATATAGTTTTTTCAGTGTATAGACATTCGTTAATGTAGCCAGTCTGAATTCTGTTATTTGTAATTGTCTGCATCGGAAAGAATGATTCCTGATGTCTGCAGTGTATGCTGGAATATTTACATTATAGCTGTGTTCTGCTTTCTGTATTCCGTCAGGGATGGGGCTGCTTGTGGAGAAGTGCAGAGCCACAAGAACTTTCTTCTTAAATTCATTCTCTGGTAATTGTGATGGGTGCTGCCAATTACATTCTGCATTAATAGCCAAAAAGGGTGCTAATCTGACTAGCTGTATCAGAGACAGACGTTTCAAGTTACATTTTTTCTGCCTTTGGCAATCATTTCCACAACTCCTTATTTACTTGTGGAGGGGAAAAAAAGGCATGGTAACCAAGACAAGAAGTTGTTATGCTGGTACATTAGCTATATAATTTGTTATATAGAGAGCTTTAAAGATTAATATTCAGTGTGTTTAATTTATTCTTCTTTTTTTTTTTTCCCCCCCCAGTAATCCAAAATCTGCTAATCAGAGGATAAACAAAAAAGTAAACAATGATGCATCATTAAGGATTCAAAATTTGTCTATTTTGGTGAAACAAATAAAAACTTACTATCAGGTCAGTAATTGTTTCTTGTATTATGTTTTGCCTAGAATTGTTTCTAAGCATTCTTTTATAGTTATGCCTTTAAGGGTAACAATAATAAGATTAATGTTTTGAGAKACTGTGTGGATGGTTGTTTGTTTATAAATCGGTCAAATTTTTTATCACAATTTACAGGTATAGTAGTAGTCTGGAAACACTTGTATGTGAATGATGATATGTTTATATAAGATATTCTGCATCTTTGCTCATATAGTACATTAAGCAGTATCGGTTGCTATTTTCTGAATTCAGGCAAGTTTTGCACCTATGAGAGAAATTATTAAATGTGCATTTAGCCTTATCAATGGAATCTTTGTAAGAAAAATGTGATAAAATTTAGTGGGTTTAGAATTAATTTGATTTTCAGTAGGAAAAAGTCAGTGAGGTGATAACAATCAAATGGGAATTCATAGTAAATGCAGTGATTAACTCAGAGCTGTAAAATAGCCATTGAATTTTTGTGTTTTGTGCGATGGGTAAGAGCTGGTACTATGCCTTCTAGATGCAGAGCTTGGATAGAGTGGTGTACGCGTGGACACACTATAGTAGGACACTGCAGATAACCACCAGTGTCCCTTATAGTGTGTCTTTTAGTGCCCGTCCACAATTCCGTGCACCTTTCTGCCAAGAGAATGCAGATCTGGGAGAAAATCTCCTTTGCTCTGCCTCTTACAGCGAATGCATCTTGACAGAGCCTGTACTGTTGTATGCTTTTCCTCGTGTGTACACACATAGTATATGTTCTCAAAAACTCCAAAGTACAGTGAAAATTCCCAGCTGTCACTGACTGCAGTGGTCAACCACTGTACATCTTTCTTGCTAGCACTTTGTGCATGTGCATACTTCACATCGTTCTTTTCTTGGCAGCTACTACATGTGGGTATAAGAGCTGCCTGCTAAGACCCATATGCTTTTCCATTTCCTGATGGTAGTCATTTTCGACCAGGCATTAGTGTTTCACAACTGGTGCAACAGAAGGCACAAACGCTGACAGGATTGATCTTTATTTGAATACAAAGCATCCCCTGTGCTTCTTTGGCCGTACAGTATCAGCCAGTCCTAGTGTAACAGTATCAGGCGGAATTGCTTGCATTTAGGTAGCTTACCTTTGAACGATTCAGGATTGTGAATGTTGCTCCAAACCTTTGTGTTAGAAATAATTTATTATAGCTTTTTAAAAATAAAAGTATTCCTATTCAATAAACAGTGAAATCAGTAACCATACCTTTAATGGTTCAAGTTTGTCCTGTGTGAGTGTAAGCTATAGAGAACTGCGTACGCTTTTCCCCCCCCTTCCCTTCCCAGTCTGTCGGGCTTCTAGTCTTGTGAGATGCCAGCCTCTTCAGGTGGCACAAGTGAGAGAACTCAGAAACGTTGCAGGTCTGGCATTTTAGTAGGAGTAAAGGCATTTGGTAGCCAAACTGGAATGCTTGTTCAAATTTAAAATTGCTTTTTGCATGTGTTGATATTGACTCAGATGTGCTTTTCATGCAGGGATATTTGTGCATGCAGGGAGCTTTATGCACTGTGGTAGTTTATTGGGTTTGGAGGGAAGTGTTAAAGGATGGACTGCAGTCTTTGTTTCCTCTCAAACTTAGCGCAGCCTGGCAGCTGGTGTTTTCCCACAGCCTGTGCATGGGTTAGCAAGGCAGCATGGCAAATTCGGTTTCAAGAAGGGGTCAGTTTAGTTCCTGTCACCTGTGAAATTACCCAAGGCAGAAAAGCTAGTGCTTGGCAGATGCCTTGGAATCAATCTGAGAGGCCTCTCGTAGCCTGGGGTATGCCTTGGCAGAGGCATGAGCCCTCACACCTGAGTGCTTCAGGCAGCTGTCTATACAGGCATCATGCTTGGTGTACATTCTGAATGGGATGCCCGAGATCTGAGAGTAATGGAATATGGAAAATAATCACCGTATTGAGATATGAGATTAATTAATGTCTGGAATTTTACAGTAGGAATAAGATACTAATGGATATGGGGATTTTTAATTTTTAGCATTACGTTGTCCTGACTCTTAAAACTTTTTATTGTGAGCTTGTCCGTGCTAGTTTATTCCATGTGTTTTTATAACATCTGTGGAAAACATTCTCTCAAATTAGCAAGTAATTGCATCAGTGTTGTATATGTACTTGTCAAAAAACCTGCACTGATAGAATATAACATTCAAAATTAAAATGTTATGTTAGATTATACAAGTTTTTTTGGTTCCTGCGTCATCTTTGTTCTTCTCTGTAGTTACAATTGCATCTTCTTTTTCCAATGAAACTGCTTTACTTCCTCACAGCATCACCAAACTCTTACTAGGTCCCAAATCAGTCTTTCGAGCCTATCCATTTCCTGGCAGCATAAGAGTGTGGAATTGTTCTCAGCAGCTGATAGAGGAGAACTGATTCCCCTATAAGTTTTGGTGGGCTTGGGAAGTTTAATATGGTGAGCTTCCATGACTCCCATGGGTGCTCTGTCAGCCTCATTTGACAGATGATGTGTGAGTCTTTAATAAAATAAATGCTAATGAACTCTAAAAGTTTGTACAAGCAAGGCAGAATTTTGTAAATAGGCTTAGTTTATTTTTGCAGGTTAAACAACAGTTAGAAGAAATACATGAATTTTGGGACACACAGGTTCCAATTTCAGGTTTTTAATAGAAGCAGTCATTTCAAAAGTAAACACAAATTGAGAGCAGTTGCACTGAGCTTACAGATGAAGTTAACACCGTGTGACAGAAAAGGTGGTAGACATCTTTGAAGCAAGGTAGAGGTGTTGCAAGAAAAGAGGTGATAATGTCATTAGTCCATAGAGGACGCATTTTTTGGTTACCCCTGCTTGTACTCTGCTTCGCAGTAAGAAAAGCTTTATAATAGCATCATGGAATTATTTGAGCTGTTACAAAAAAACAAACAACAAAAAAGCCACCAAGCCCCAACTTCTTAAAGTATGTGATTTTCTTTTGTAGTAGCTATAAATACTCCTTGGCTTCCTTATATTTTATCTGTTCTTTATTGATTTAAAACTTCCTGTGGTGCACTTAATATCTTTTTTTTTAATTTGAAAATTGTCTTTATCAAGATCTCAGAAGTACAAGAGTCATGGTTGGTTGAAATTCATTATATTTGAGTAGGTCAAAGCTGTTTTCTCCTTCCTTATGATTTGTCTTAGGCATGTGCAATGAGCGTACATATTTTTCAGTCTAGCATTAATCAATTCAGATACATGTCCTATATTAACTGGCGAGAAATTTCAAGTATAGCTATAGCTAATAATTTCCACAGGTGTTTTTCAAGTAATACTGTAATTTTTCAAATTTTGACATAAAATCAGTTGACTTGTGTTACGTTTTTAGCTTACAATATGACACCTAATATGTGCCTTTTGGATGTAAAGCGGTGATGGTTCTGGAAATACATTGCTTCTGAGTATGAACATTTTATGTATTAATGAATCTGTCACTGTGGAAAAACAAAAAGCATGAGTCCAGAGCTGCCGACAGGGTGGCATCTGCTGTGAATAAACATCTGGGAACAGGAGGAAGACTATTCTGCTTCAGAAGAATTAGGGTCTGTCTAGACTGGGGATTTGACCTGATTACAGCCATTACTGGCTGACAGAAACTATCCATTGATACAATCTATAGAATAGATAGGCAAAGCTGCTGCTTGAGTGTGTGGGACTTACCAAACTAAAACTCTGCCTGATCATGCAAATAGGATTCTGTACCTTTATATTCAGGATTGTCCCAGCATAACTGCAGCAAAAAATCTGTAATTTTCACATCCATGTTTTGGTCAGGCCACCTAGACTATGGACATGAAATAGAGGAAATTGATCTTTTGTAGTATAAATGCAACTTAGAGTAAATAAAATAAACATCTATCAGTAAGCTAGTCAGAGAAACATGAGCACTAATAATTTAAAGGAGTTTTGCTACATTCTGAGACACAGGATCTAGTTGGCTTAAAATCCATAAGCCAGCTCATTGCCACGAGAGGATTTTACTATGTTGAGGTGATCTTGCAAACCAATAAAACAAGGCTTTTGCAGAAGTAATTCATACTTGTAAGGTTTTGGTTTTTTTTTTAATTAGAGTCCAAATAATTAAGTATTGAACATGTATGTATTAAGACCTGAAAAATTTTAACTACTTATGTAATACTAATTTCTCTCCAGTGGTGGTTAGTATTTGATGTTTGCTTTCGTTCAATACATATGATTTAAATAATATTTTAATTAACTTTTATAGGAGAATTTGCAGCAGTTGATCATGATGTCTTTGCCAAATGTATTAATAATTGGCAAAAATCCTTTTTCTGGTAAGTTTATTTTTAACTAAGATGAAAATGTATATCGGTGTAATAATTTGTATTACTTCACTGGAAATAAAATTCATATAGGATTGAGCCATTCAACAGAAGATTGTGTAAATACTTTTAGCAAATAAGTGGTTTAATAATGATGAGTAACATTTTCTTTGTTCACACCAAAGGTCCACACTTTACAAAAATGTGTTCTGTCCAAACCTCAGCGCTGGCTGTCATTAGGATTTATACTGAAACGAAGTGCGTTTCCCAGCAACCAGTGAGCCACTGATATGACAAAGTATAAGTTTCATGTATTCCCAGCTACTATGCTTTCAACTGTCTTTACGTAAGCCACCCCTGAGAAAATTGGCAGTTCAATCCATCTCACTTGATCCAACTCCTAATCCTTGTTTTTCCTTCCCCAAAACTCTCCTGCTTCTCTTGCATCATTACCTGAAAAATATTGCAGTTACCTTCTTGCTTTCTCCCCTGAACTGACACTGTCTTTTCCATGCTCCCACCTTCTCTGCTTCCAGCTCTGAGAGTTGCAATTTTCAGACCAAGAAAATTAGCCTGTATGGACCCAGCTGACTATCCACAGCCACTTGGGAATCTCTGCACCATGCTCTCAATTCCAGAAGCACGGAGCAGACACACCTGGCCTCCATGGAGCCACTATGGATTGGGCAGAATTTATTTACTTGGGTCTAATGTGTCCCACTTCTGATGTTCTAGCACCTCAGCAGAGAGGTTAGGAACTTCTCTAACAGGCTGTGTAGCTTCCCCTGGCTTTTTTTATTTATTTAAGATGTCTAATATGCCATGCTTCCGTGTATGTGAGACAAGATTTTTCTCATGAGCAAGAAGAACCATCTGTGTTACCTCACTTTTCAATTCCAGGGTTCATAACGTTGATACTTTCCATGTCCCATCTGCATATATCCCATTTATGTAGGTATCTTGATTTAATTTTTTTGATTTTTACTTTCTGCTTTTGAATATTGCTGCTTTTGCTTCTGAGGTCACAGCCTTTTAAGTTTTTATATGTGTAGATGCTGTAATCTATCATATGCACCAAGAAGTGTGAATGTGGTCTCTTCTTTTCCAAAAGAATAGAATCCATCGTGCTTTTATATTTTGATTCCAGACTTTCTTAAGGTTTTCGAAAGACTCCATGGATTTGCCTAGAGAGCAGATTTAGTGGAAAAACAGATTAAAAAACCCAGGTCATAGTATTGTTTTTGTAGTGACATTTTTTATTCTCTTTAAGATACTGAGACAAAACACATCTTAACAACATTGTGTAGTGTAAGATGAAATTTTATTAAAAATGCACTACAAAAACCCACAAAGATAATTTAGTATTCAGTTGTATACATAAAAACCCATGCTTTAGTCATTAATAAGAAAGCTGCTTCCTGTTTTGGGACCTCAAGCTAAGTCTATGTAGCTTTTGTGGTTTGGCTGGTGGAACCTCTGGTGGTGTATGCATTGCTCTCCTGTGGGGACGTTACTGGATTTGTGAGAAAATACGGACTTTACTGTAGCATAGCCCACATACTAAAAAAAAATTTGTTGTGTACGGACAATATTCTTGAAGATGTTTCAGATTCCTGCCTGAGTTCATCATGGAGTTTGATCTGAATCAGAAGATAGAGCTGTTCTTTTGGGTTCCATCCAGAACCTTTCCCCTTTGAAAGTTAGGACTGTTCTTGCTGTGTCAACTTGAAGAGGACCTCATCCCCACAGGGATTTTTAAGCTTTTTTTCTTTGGTGGGCAAGTGTAGCGAAATCAAATCTCAGTGACCTTTTGAGAGACTTGCTGTGTAAATCTGATTGCATCAAGGCGAGCCCCTGTAGTAAAAATCAATTCTCTGATAATGATTAGGATTTGGTCCACTAAAGCTTAGGCTGTAGCTGTGATTTTTCACAGGAATGTCTCCCAGTTTTTTCCCTTTGCACTACTTTGCACTTAAGGAATGATTAGTAGAGAAATACCAGAAGATGACAAATTGCAGAAGGCAAGGGCAGATAAGATTTCAGGAAGAGAAACGTGTTTGACTATAGCAGAGGCAGTTGGCTAATCATGGAAAATGCAGATAGAATGCTGGATTTGAGCTGTGGTAAAAAAAGAGGTCATCAGAGACTTTATCAAGAAACATTTCAGTTGAGCTAACTGGCAGGAAGCCAGTTTGAGGAGAAGACTGGAGGAGAAGAGCTACAGGCTGTGATTGTAAATGTTAAGTTAAATTACAGAGGAAAAGGAAAAAGGAGATAATGACGAGGCAAATGTTTTTTAATGGGGGAAGAGGAAAGATTAAAACCAGTTTGTATTTCTGAGGGAGCAAGCCATGGGAGGATGGAAGGCTACAGAGGATATGAAAGTCAGGGATAAGAGTGAGTGCAGGGAAGATCAAAGGATGGGATAAGGTAGGGACAAAGTTCAAGCAGCGAGTTGGAGGGTGTGGAAGAGAATGATCTGTTTCTGTATTGGTGATGCAGAAAAAGGAAGAAAAACATACAAGATGGTTGGTAGCAGTGGGAAGCTGAGGTTGTTCCATATTTTGCCATGTTCCTTCAGGGGATGTGTGGGAGGGACATGGAAACAATATTCAGGTAGGCTTTTAAAAGCCAGTCGAGAGATGCTGAAGCAGTGTGCAAATGAGTGTCCAAAGAGGAGTTCAGGGATTACTTTACAAAAACAAAACAAAACAAAAAAAGTGTGATGAATTTATTGGGATAAATGAATGTAGGATGCGAGATGTTGGGATGGATTCCTTCTATTACAATATTCTGGTTAACCTYTACGGTTAAGACAGGCAGCCAGGTGGAATTCCCTATCTTTAGCTGAAGTAGCGTGCTTCTGATGAAACATGTTCATTGATGGTTTCGATTTCTATGTAAAAGACTTCACAGCTCGAGTCTTTAGGATACAAGTCTGTATAAATATTTAAAGATCTCTCATTTGAGTTCATGTTCTTTGTAACGTGTCTACTTGACAAACCTCTTTAGAAGAATTTAGACATTACACGTTCATTGGGATTATACGTATCTCCCTCTAAAAGAAGCAGGTTGAATCAACGTTGAAAAAAGGCTCTCTACTTAATATTACAATGCACAGAGAACTCCTGAAGCCATGAGGAAGGTGGAGAAGCTTAGCATCTGTCTCTTTCATCTCTGCTTTATGGCAGCAGGCTTGACTCTTTACTGAAAGCTAGTCAAGGTCATTAAGAATTATGTATCCTTTTAGGTTTTTTCCCCCGATTTCTTTGTGATTTCCTCTTTTGATCAAGATTACTTCATATCTGTAACTTTTTGAGAAGGATTTTACATTTACTTCACTTACAAGCACTTGAAAAATTGTCCTTTGATTTGATCCACTACAGTATTTTGTAAGTGAATGGTTACATCTTTCTTATGTGGGGGTTCATCCAAAATAGACCTAGTTGCCAACGTAGAAGATTGCAAACTGCCATTTCGGAAGGAGGGTTCTGGTTGAATTTTCTTTTATATGCTTACAATTGTCTCGTGATCATTGGAGATCATCTGTGATTACTGAGTCCTTTAAAAAAAGTGACTTCACTAACTTAGGTCAGGTTCAAGAACGACTATGCCTACCTTAGTATATGCTCGACATTGACTGTTTGCTATTTGGACTGAGAGTGAGTCTGTGGGTATCGGTAGTAGTTATACCAGCTGTGTTGCAGAGTACAGTTTTGCAGAATAAAGGTCAGATTTCTAGCCAGACCCAGCATTATTTGACAGCTATGTTTGACAGCATAGCTTTTGTCTGGTTAGCTAACAATGAAATAAACTATTGGCTGAAATCCAGAGTATATTGTAGAAAGGATGCTATTAGGACCCTTTTATTCCTAGGTAGCCCAATGGATAGTGTTTTCTGTTTCAGTAAAGCAAAATGATATATGACCATATAGAGTTTAATTCCAACTAGCCTAAGCTATTTTGCCATGCTTAAAGCGTTTGCTTTATGSCATTTATATTCTAGATATAGCGTATATTTAGTAGCAGGACGAGGACATTTTGAGTGTAAAAAGTAAGATACATCTTTACTAATCTGTAAACAGAGTTCTTTAACTTAAGCTTCTTTAGGAGATTAAGATGCTTAAGGCCAGATTTGGAAATACATTTTGATTTTTAGATGTACAGATGAATATCTAATATAGATTTATAAATAATTTAAATTAACTTGTCACCTAATTGTTACAGCTTGGGGGTGGCAGATGATTTAAGCACTTTTGTAAATATCTCAAGATACCTGAGATAGCAGTTGAAAACTTGATTGTAGGTCTCCAAAGCACTTTTGAAAATGTCACTCTTAAGTTTTGCTTTATGAAGGGCTGAAGTGGTGGTTTTTTCCGTTTTAAACTATTATGGGTGTTAAGCTATTTGTTAACACTGGAAGTTGGCAGTTAAAGCAAAAAGGACTAAGTTGAAAGCTGGAAAGATGGGGGTTTCTTCATCTTTTTGTTTTCTAAACTTGGTTAACATAAATGGTATGAAAATAATGAGTAAACCTGACGTTTTCTGAGGGGTGGGGGAAGAAACTCAAATTACCATTTTACACCTACCATTTTTTTGTTCTTGTTTTCTTCTTAGAGCCAGGTACTGAAGAAATAAAAAAACTCCTCCTGCTTTTACTTGGTTGTGCAGTTCAGGTAAGTTTAATTATGTTTACATCTGTATGGAATGGTTTAAGTGTTACCGATCTCTTTTCTTACTATTGTAATACCTGAGGTTGTATATAACTTTGACCTTCCTTCCTCTAGTGGTACTATTGCATTCCTTGAAAATCTGGATATTCTTACAGTTGAAATGGCTACAACTGTACACCTCTTATGTTTTATTGTATGAATGTAGCAAACCGTGTATATAGGATTTCTAATAGTTTATTAATTTTAATATTGTTAATTCACCTGATACTGTAGAGAAAGGAAGAAAATGGTGAAGTACTGAAGAATTATCTTACTGATATATCTTATTGAAACTGTTTCACGTATTTAATAAACTTCTTTTTTGATGGACTGCTGTTCTTATTAGGGAAGTTTGTACCATTAAGCTAATTAAACTGAAAAAATAGAATCAGTCATACGTTCTTAACAACTTAAATAAGCAACTTGAGTACGACAGGAGGACGCTGAAGAAATACCTCTGGAACTCACTATCATAAAATTTGAATAAGTAGCTATTAAGAAACCTCTTCCTTGCCCCGTTTCAATAGCTGTTTTTTCTTTATTGTTTTATTAGTTGAAAGCTGTTATAATTACTGTAACGTGGTATAAACCAAGTATTTATTGGTCAACAAAATTACTGAATAATTTAGTAGTGTGATCATTGTAATGTCAGCTTTATCATTTTTAGCTCTTAGAAATACAAAGGAAGAATGAAAATACTTGTGATTTTATATATATGTATGTATATATATAATAGATATCTATATAATAGATAAATAAAATAGATATCTTTATTTTTAGTGTCAGAAAAAAGAAGAATTTATTGAAAGAATCCAAGGTCTGGATTTTGACACTAGAGCAGCTGTTGCAGCCCATATTCAAGAGGTATATTGTTATTTTTGTGCTTTTAATTTTTTTGGAGGTGGAATATCATATTGGAAGAACGTTAATTGCATTTCTTCAAAATCAAGTGAATCAAATATGTGATTTTTATATCTAGTGTTTTTAGTAAGCAAAAAATGCCTTTATTTTTTTAACTTGATTCACAAAATATTTCATGGCCAAGCTCTTTTGGATTACATTGTTAAAGCAGTACAGGGAGCAAGTATGTTGTTCCTAGAATTTCTTAGAATTACAGCAAATTTAGTTTAATGAAATTTTCATGTGCAAATTTATTTATAAAATATAATTCAAATTCCATGTGTGTGGTATGTCATATATGTTATGTCATAGCCACCTTTTGCTTTTTATTTTGCCAGAAGTCCAAGGTACTACTTTCAGGTAGATAAGAAAGTATTCCATAACATACAATTTAATCTATTTTAAATGTTTTTTCATACCTTGTCTCGAGAATTTAACCCGTAGAGTTTCAGCTTTATTTTCTTATGCTTCCTTTCTACTCTTATAACTTAAAGAGGATGTTTTTTGTCTTCCATTTCATTCTGTGTAGGTAACTCATAATCAGGAAAATGTGTTTGATCTGCAGTGGATGGATGTCATTGTATTGACACAAGAATATGTTGAACCTCTCTTGAAAAATATGGCATTACATTTAAAAAGACTTATAGATGAAAGAGATGAGCACTCAGAGGTATGGATATGGTTTGTTGCTTAAGAGAAATATAAGAAATAATTTTTTGAAAATTATACAGCTTACCATTTTTATAACTAATAGTTTAATGTATGTTCTGTTAGCATATTTAAGCAAGGATTCCTTGCTGCCAAAAAGTTGTTTCAGGTACTTGCGGTGTGCACGCTAGTTGTTGAATACTGTGATAAACTGGAAAAGATAACAGCAGGTGCTCTTTTTCGTGTAACCAGAGTCTGAAACAACTTAAAATAGCATTCATCTGTAGTTGAAAACAGAAAATCCAAAGCTGTATCAGCTGAAGTTTCCAGGAATCAGTAACCTGTCAGTTTGCAAGCCAGTCACTGAAAGACGCCTGTTACATTACTGTATCCTATTGTACAGCTTTGAGTGAACTGGAGCAGAATTCATAGTAGGAGAGGAGGTTTTACAAGCTTACTGTGAGGCACAATCATTGTACTGTGTGAGAGTCAAGAAACAGAAATGCAGTTAGTAAAAATTGCAAGTTATAAATCATCTTGGTGGTCCCAGATTTGCCCCTCAGTAGAGTGTGGATATGTTAATGTTGCAATTATTCCAAATATTCTTTTGACAGTTAGCAACTGTGTTTCCAGTTCACAGCCTTGATAAGAGTAAAACAGAAACTTAACTGTGAGGGGAGAGGGGGTGTGGTAATCCTTTTTTGCAATGCAAAGGAAAAGTAACTTTAAAACACAAGAGATCTTCATTATTAGGATAACACCTTTATTTATATGATGAAATAGGAATATTCTTATAGGTCTGATGCTTTATTCAGTTGTCAAGGATGCTGCTGCTCACTGAAGAATAGAGATTTATATTTATCCTCATGTTCAAGGAATTCATGCCATTTCATTACCCAATCCATTCTAAGCCCTGATAATTTTGTGGACTTAAAAGTCTGAATTTGAGTAGTTTAAGAATAGCCAAACGATACTGTTAAGTAGCTTAGAGGTGTATGTAAGGCTTCTAACTTCTTTTATGGCAAAACTTTTCCATTATTCTTGCTTCATTTCAGTCTTTGATTTATTAAGGCAGTGAATGATACTAGTTTCTGACATATAAATGGCGCTCTGAACGCAATTCTGTGTGCGCGTGCGCGCGCACGCTCTCTCTCTCTCTCTCTCAAAATTTTATTTTATTTCTTAGACTATCATAGAACTCTCGGAAGAACGGGACTGTCTCCGTTTTCTACCTCACGCATCAGCAGCACAATCACCTTGTGGCTCTCCTGGCATGAAACGCACTGAAAGCAGACAGCACCTGTCAGTAGAGCTAGCAGATGCCAAAGCAAAGATAAGAAGGCTTAGGCAAGAGCTGTGAGTACACATAGATTGCAGAAGTGTGTTGAGAGTTGTAGGGTTTAAAAATCCTGTTGGTTTCGCACAATAGTAGTACTCTATAGACAAATTCTTAATTCTTTTAGATGTTAAATTACATTTTAAAATGCTTTTTTTAGTTATTGCACTCCAGGAAGCATATTTTTAGCACGTAAGCATATTTGTGGACCAGTGCGACAAATACAACTTTTCATCATTCATTTGTCTTAATTTGTATTATGAATTCTATTGATGTTTTAAGCATAAACATACTGAAATCAGTGAACTAGTGCTGTGGTAATTTTGTATCTTTTGTACTCCGAACTTTCTGAAAAACTAACTATGAGCAATCTCTTGAGCATGTTACAATACAGTAATGGGCTCTTTGCTCTACATAAATCATTTGTCTTTTAGAAATACTCACAGCTAATCTAATGCAGCATTGCCTTTTTCTTTTACATATTGTGTCCATATTGTTGTTTCAGAGGCAAGTTCTTTGTGCTTCCTCTATTGTTCGTTATCGTTAATGAATGTCTGACTATAGTTTTAATACATCTGTATTCATATACGCTTCTAAGAGAATAGCTTTGCAGTTGAGGCAATTGTGGGGTGACACACTCAAGAGCAGTTGCATGGGGGAGGCAGGTAGGGACTGGAAGTAAGAGCTGTGTCCTGACCATTCAAGGATTAGTGGCAAAAACGTCTTTTTTAAAAGGAGATGGTGCTGTAGTGATTCCTTATCGGCAGCATGATTAAGTTACCAGTTTCTTGTTGGAAATACAGTAAGAAATAGTTGTCTATGGTTCATTCATGGTTTATGAAAGATTTTAATTTGTTGCAGATAGAGAAAAAAAATAACCATTAGAATAATTTCCTGTCCCCCCTCTCTCTGCTTCTTTCTGTGTAGAAAATTCCTTGTCTGCACAACACTTGTTTGCTCATGCCCTTCAATACTGTTCCACTTCCATCTGCCATGCCAGTCTACAGAGGAAAATGAAAGAAAGAAAGAAAATTATGCAAACCAAACTCCACTAAATCTTTTGACCCACTGCAAACCTGGATGCAGTGAAACAGACTTTGAGTTTACTGGCAGGGGGTGGTTATTTATGTCTAAGGAATAACATAATTTGTAAAATGAGTAAATTTTATAGCTTGGGTCAGTTATGGTTTCTTACAGTTTCCAACTTGCTAAGTTCATCCAGTTAAGGGAGTGCTCTCTTCTCCCCCCCGGTGCTGACCCTTTAGCTAAGGGGTATATTCCCCTCCTTCACCTCATGCAAGTACTGTGAAAAATCAGTCCCACTGTAACAAAGATGTTGTTTCTTTGTTTTTCAGATTGTGATGAAAACCTTTTTTATCCCTTCTAGTTTATGAAGAAAACTGATTCAGTATCAGTGGGTACTTAGCCTATCTTCATAGTCTAGGAACAAATCTGAGCAGTAGTGCAGAGTTATTTAAAGAGAAGAACAATGATAGGCCGGTGGAGAATCTGTTTCTCGCTATAGCAAGGTGTAATGTTGTTTTAGCAAAGCGAAGTATGTGCAGTTTGAACTTAAAATACAAATGTTAAATCTGAAGAGATTCAAGACATATATAGTAACTTGCCTATAGTTTAGAAACAGCATAAATAAAGATTTTTAATCCAGCATATCTCGTGGAGGGAGGAGACGGGTAGAATGAAATTAAAAGTTGAAGGTAGCATAAGTCACAATTACCAGCTCGCTGGTCTGCTCGTATCAGAGTCTGTTGATCAGATCATCTCTAGCTGGCTGGATTAAGTATCTGGTTGATTTACTCAGAGGATCCCCTTCCCCCACTACATCTTGGTCTTCATGAAGAATAGAGGACAAAAAGATATAGCTCTTTTTTTCTGATGTCTGTATTATTATGTGTCTACTGAAATGAGCCCGCCCAGCATATTCTATAAACAGCTGCAGCAAGAAAATTAGTGAAAAAATTGCTGTTATTAGTTTGATTGACAGTTAATAGATAGCCTAAACAGTGAACGCTGGTATGTTCTGTATAATTTAGTACAATCCTCTCTAGTCTGTAGCTGAAGCATGCAATTAGGGCAACAGTGACGGCTCGGAACATTTCACATTTTGCACTCTGCCCGTATTCAATTCGTAAATAAATTTCCTTTACGCGTAGGAGTATATTTAAAATACTAGACTTTGATAAAGTAATTTCTGTCTGTAGCATTTGGTATTAAATGCTGCATGTATTTGATAAATTTAAAATCAGATTGATTCCAGAGTTGAAAATACTCAGCTTAAAATTTATTTATAATCTGGTTTTGGCAATGAACCTTCATATCTGGTTTAGTATGCACTGCAGCTAATATAATTTCATACAAAAGGTCTGTAAAGATTATTTTTCTTTGCAGCACCATATACCAACAGTTGGATGCAAAACAGCGATTTGAGGCTTGTAATATAGAAACTCCAGAACTGGAAATTGCACACCTAATTTTCTATGTTAAGTCCTGTGTGTTTCTGTGTAGAACACTAATACAGGAATATGAGTGTTAATAGAAAAGTTACAGTTAATCTAACATAATACAGAATACATTTGTATTTCTGTATGGTTTCTGAACGCCCATGTAGAGGGAAAGCTTTGATATCTGCTGTGGACAGTGGTGTTGCAGTGAGCTATACGTAGATGAACCCTTGTATACTTGTAGGCTGTCAAAGACCTTTTTGAAACAATGCATGGTTGCAAAAAGATCATTCATTGAGAGATTGGCTCATTTTTAAAAACAACAGTTCTAGTTTTGTTTAAAACAAATATATTTTTTGTTAGTATGATTACTTTCAGATTGTATTATACGTTTCAGTCCATTAAATTCTCTTATTTCCCCCTTTTCTACTTCTGTTTTGTTTCATACTTGTACTCCAAAGTATTAAATAATATAGTAACATGTTTGAATATGCAATATATCTTTTAGGGGTATACAGTATTGGATATGGCAGGTTTTTTCAACAGTGAATACTGTTTGTTCTGCAGTTGAATTTTGAACATTAGGCATTCTGTGTCTCTGAGAGAATTAAGTATTTCCCTTGCACTTACTCATTGTTTAACGAACTCATTTTTTGAGCATTGAGAAAGAAGTGTTAGCTGAAGTTAAGAATGAGCCCTGTAAGAATTGTAGTTTTCTATGTCAAATTGTTTTTATTACAAATTCCTGAATAGACTAAAACAGACACTGCATTGTTTCCATAAAATTAAAATTCATTATGCATTTCATAAAATTATTAAGGTTATTAAGCAGTATCTTCTTTTAATTGGTAAAGGCACTTGAAAACCTTAATTCTTCTCTGTAAGAGAAAGAAAAATTACAAAAGTATAAAAGTGCTTTTAAAATTGGCTTTACCTGATCTCTGACAGGATGCATCAGTGGTCATTGTCTGGTTCTCCTGGAAAATATTTGGACCTTTTGAATGTATATTTTGAAATTATTCTAAGTTTACTTTTAGATGTGAATCTCCTGGTACACAATCATGTGTATTGTCTGGGGTTTTTTACCAAAAAAATCCCTTATCCCTTATCACAAAAAATCCCTTATTACACCCTAATGTTTTCTGCCTCGCGTAAGTAGGAGATCTTAGTGAACAACAATTCAAAGGACTATGAAAAATTTGACCAAATTTAAAAGATTAGATACAGACTAAAACCTAAAGAATATCTAAAGCATAATGGCATACCTAAGTTTTACACTTTGATGTCCATGAAATTCTGGATTAAATAAGGGAAGTCTCACGAATCTCAGTATTTGGTTCTCAAACGAGATGATAATTATCAAGTTTTGCAGTCATATTTAACTGTGTTTTATGTTTTCTCTTTTAAGTGAGGAAAAGACTGAGCAGTTGCTTGACTGTAAACAAGAACTTGAGCAGATGGAAGCTGAACTAAAGAGGCTTCAGCAAGAGGTATAGGTTTTGTAAAACTATTGATTAAAATAAAGTGGGCAAAAAAAAATTACTGCCACCAGAATGATGATTGGTTTTTTTTTGTTGTTGTTGTTTTGTTTTTTGTTTTTTTGTTTTTTGTTTTTTAAATTAGGAAGTATGCTTTCATGCATTTTTTTATTTTGCACTCTGAACGTGATCTTGTATAATTTGTTCCTTTATTTGGTCCAGTATGCTGGAAAAATATTCTGAGTTAGGTTAGTATTTCTTCTCTAATTTTTTTTATTTCCGCATTCAAGCAATTTACCACCAACATATCCTATGAATGTACACGTACTGAATTTTTCTCAAGAACAATCCACTCAAATTTTGGCTGGTTTTCTTTATACTTCGAGTCTATGTGTTGATAATGAGGGAACACCTGATTCATCTATTATTACAATAAGTGTATAAAATTATTGGGGGTCATTTGAGAATATTATCTGTAAAAGAAATGGGCTGTTCTGAAATTTACAAATGTGTACGTACCTCTCTGTGAAAAAGGCCAGTGCAGTTTTCCTGGAAATACATCATCTGGACTGAGCCTGTAAAAAAAATTTTTTTTTTTTTCTTTACCTTTCTCAGAACTAACTTATGATATCCTTCTACATTACTCCTGATTTAAATAATGAAGCAGCTGTGTTATCCTTCAGCATGTACTGTCCAGTATTCTTGCCTTTAATTTCTGTATTTTCTTATTTTCTAGAATATGAATTTACTCTCAGATGCCCGTTCTGCCAGAGTGTATAGAGATGAATTAGATGCTCTTCGTGAGAAGGCAATTCGAGTCGACAAGCTTGAAAGTGAAGTCAGCCGGTATAAAGAGAGGCTGCATGATATTGAATTCTACAAAGCTAGAGTGGAGGTATACTAAGGAAAAAAAAATACTGAACAACCATCATTTTTTGTTTGCTGTGGCTTTTTCAAAGTTATTTTGATGATTTAAACATTGGGACATGAAAACAGTGTTACAGCTTCTTGCTCTGGGATATATGATAGTCAGTCTTTTGTGATAAACTACAGTTTTTAGGCAAAAGTCCCTGTGTCTAATGCCATGCAGTTTCATTTGAAGTAAGCAGTATTCACCATAGCTCTAAGCTAGCAAGACTGGTAGGAGCCTCTGTTTAGGATATATACTATGTATTGAGAAACTCAAGGAGGAATTAATTAAAAGTACGCTATAAATGTAGTAATTTCTTTCTCCGCTTGTGGGTCGGCAAGAGGCGGCATTTTTCTAAGTAAAGCGTTGAGGAAATAGTGGCTATACACATAAATGAGTATAGGACGATGGCATTCCATGGATAAAATATACTAAAAAGAGATGCACTGACACTAGGCAAGAGAGACTTACAGTTCTGTCACGAATTAGAAGTTTAGGAAACAAATCATCAACATGCAGGATTTTATTAGGCCATCATTCTGTCTGTAAATGGCAAATTTGTTGGGCAAATGCCAAGGTGGCAGAGTTTATGAAAGAAAGAATTACTTGTGGAAGTCAAAACTAATGAAAGTTTAAAGAAATTTTCAAGGTGGTCATTAAAAAAAAAAAGACTCATAGAAAAGCAGGGAGGACTCGAAATGAATGCTTGTTGGAAAAAATATTATGTTGCCTAGATGTAGTTGTTGAGATACTGGTACGAAGCCCTTTCTTTAGGGTAAAAATGACCAAAAAGCAAAACCAAGGTATTAGGCTAAACTGTGATACAGAATATTTTTACATAATTTCTTCATTTAATGTGGCCTCTTGGATTCACAGGCCTGGAGGCATCTCAGGAACTCATTCAGTCCTTCTGCTTTAAGCAAGGTATTTTTATATACCCGTACCACCCCAAATGAATGCTTGGCATTAATCGGTGCTCTAAGACCTGAGTGATGAAGTGTTCACAGCCTTTTGTAGCAGCCTTTTTCTTCTCTGAAGACTGTGACACATCATGTGTCCTCTCTTCTAGGTCTTTGTGCTCTGCAGCCCCACAGCATTCTGCCGAACAAGGTGTTTTTTCTGTTCTCTGGGTTCTGTCTTAATTCATACCTTTCTTAAAATTGAGTCCCTAAAACTGGATCTCATACTCTAATTATGGCTTTAGCAGTTCTGAATACAGTGGAAAGATGACTTTTCTCTACACCTTTTAATATAGTAACTCCTAAGCAACATCTCAACATGGTGATCTGTGTAACCTCCAGATTTTCTTCCCGCTCAACTGCTGCCTAGACATGATACAATATCCCCAATATTCTGGTTATCGCATCTGAAAAATGTCATAATACTCATGACCAATGATACAGCATCCTCTGGAAAGAGACTTCTTTCTTTGAATGTTTCAAGGTTAAAACCTTTTAATGAATGTATACTTCGTATGTCACAGCATAAAGTAGCTACTACTGATAAAAGCTACTGTTGATGAGAGGGGAAAAACTGCAAGGCAGAAACCAAATCTTTTTAATGTTCAATTGTAGATCCTTCATCCAAAACTTCTAATAATAGCTTTAGTCAGAAATAAAGCATATCAACTGACACAGGAATTAGTAGCTTTTTAATGGAAAATGAGCTGGATAGTTTTTCCAAGAGAACTGCAGTGTAAAAAAGTTAATAGACTGTAGTCTATTGTTATAGATAAGGTGCATGGTGCAGATTAAAACATCATTAAAAGGGCTGTAGACATTTCTGAAATCTAAAAAAAGTCATGGTTCCCAAGACTTCTTTTTTTTTAAGATGACTTATTCTTAGCCTTGCTTGTGGAAATAATTTTATCATCTTACTGTGTAATGTGAAATAATCTGATGAAATTTGAAGAAAATTTGTCAAGCTACACTAAATAGAGACCTTAACACCTGTCACTGAAACATCCATTCTTGAGGAGGCTCCAAAGCTGCCTTCGCACGCCACTTGAAAACAAAGGCTGGTAGCTACTTTCCAATGCTGGATCTTTTCTCAGTGTTTGACATACTTTAAACAAGATATTACTATTCAACTTGAGCTCAGTGATAGAGGTCCAGTGCTGTGATTTATGTTCTCAAATTTCCTCAAAGTTGTTGGCTGTTACCTATATATGATGGAATAGGTTAGCATATATGGGTCTGTTGGAAAATCAGGTACTGTGAGTGGGGAGCATTATCATCAGCCTGCCTGCGTATGAGAAGACCTTTGTATGTGAGCTATTTGAAAATCATCTTACATGAATGACTTTATAAACTGTGTATCTCTACTACTGTTGTAAGAGGGACTGAAAGCATATGGCTAAAAAATTGGTAAAGGAAAAGAGATTAGTGTACAGGATTTGAAAACAGTGGAAATCTCATTTTCATAGAATGTTTAAACTAGTAAAAAACCTAAAATTTGTTTACATGTTTCATAGCTTGTAAACTGATTTTTTCAAGCATGCTTGAATAGAGGCAGATGTTAATTAGTTGGGTTTACTTCATAATAATTATAAGTTAACTTAATATTTGTGTAGGGAGGAGTATGAAGGATAAATATTTGTATGTTATATTCACTGATCTTTTTTCAAATTTTGCAGCTGACTGCATGCTGAAGTTTGAGAAGTTTTGTCTTTATATCATGAGTAAAATTGCCAATTACATGTTTTTACATATTATTATTTTCATCAGATGCCATTAAAAAAAAATCCTTTATGTATATAAATTAAAGCTGTTTAGGACCTTTGAATATGGCTGGTTGTATTTTAAGAATGCAGTTGCATTTTCAGCATCATGTCCTGAGTTTGGGCTTAAGTAAGTTTGCCCAATGGCCTGTAAACCTCATTATGGACTGTAGAAAATTATTCTCTTAAGTTTTGTTCTCCATTTCCTGCAATGCAAAGATTAGGGAGTTCAATCTGATGATAAACTACGGACTGAAAGGAGCATCTACGTCTGTTTCCAGTCTTTGACAGTGGCCAATAGTAGATGCTTAGAGGAGAGTAAAAGAACAGGACAAGCACTTAGTGATACTTTCCTATTGTGCTCTCCCAGCCTCCAGCAGTCTCTGCTCAGGAAAATCGTACTCGGAGGTGGTACTTTTGAGCTTTTTGGCCTTCTCTTGCATGAATTAGATAACTTCTCAACATGTCAGCCTTTTCATCTACACAATCATGTAGCAATAAGCTCCGCAATTCAATTACATGGTGCGTGAAGTACCTTTTTGTTTGTTTGGAGCCTGACACCTGTAATTTTTATTTGATGTCAGCCTTTTGCTTAGCTGTAGTCCATATACGTGCAATGCATCTTTCCAGATCACATCTCAAATCACAGAGATATTTATGGTTTGATTTGTAATTATGAACACCTTATTTATTCTTAATGGTTTAGGGACTATTTAATTTCTCTTTAGGTTATGTAAAATTTTCTTTTCATAAAAATTTCATAAGTTACAGTTATGTCAAATTGCTGTAAATTTGTTTTTTATAAAAAGTCTGTTACAGCTTCCAAATGAATGTTTTAGCATTAGAGCAACGTTTCTAAAACAAGTTATGATGCGTATCAAAGTTTGTATGAATAAGGAAATACTTTTGTTGTGAGTTTTCTTTGTTGCTTAATTCTTGCAGGAGTTAAAGGAAGACAATCAAGTGTTGCTAGAAACAAAGACAATGTTGGAAGATCAATTAGAGGGGACCCGAGCCCGTTCTGATAAATTACATGAGTTAGAAAAAGAGAATCTACAATTAAAAGCTAAATTACATGATATGGAGATGGTAAGTGTAAATGGAGGATGACAAAGACAACTGATACGCATTGAATTTCATTTCCATTTTTAATAAAAGAACTTCCAGTCAAAATAGTGGCGGGGAGGAGGAAGGTATGTCTTGATTTACTAACACTTTTCAAATATGGTTTCCTACCGTAGCTTTGGTTCTGCCTGGGGAAGGAAAGAATGCAAAGGCAGTACTCTTCCTAAAGACAGTACAGTGTTTAATTGGATACCTAAAACACAATGATAAGAAATACAGAGATTCATGAGTAAGAATGATAGGATCAATTTTTTTTATGTGAAGATAGTCTGTTGTCACTTAAATACTTAGATAAAAGAGGTTATTCATATTTCAAATTCTGGCAATATAGTGACATAGTTATCAGAAGGTTATTCCCAAAATAATTTCTGTTTTTAACCAGTTCTTCTCCAAAAAGTAAATATTCTAAAATGTAAAGTCATAATTTGCCTGGGTGGGGTTTTTTTGTTTTCCGTAAGGGGTGACAGATTATTACCTTCTGTTTACTTTCATTTTCTGCAAAATGGTGAGAGTTGCAGCTGCAACTTATTCCTGTTAAAGTAGCATGTGTGGGGCGAGGGGTTTATAAAGAGCCAGGTGAGACACTCTCATCATGGACCCAGTCCTGTTACAGCTTTTTGCATCAAAGTAATCTTATGACAGTTTAGAGAAGGTAAAATTTTGCTTCTCTGTCCGTTTGTTTTTTGTGTGTGCTACCAAGCTGTGCTTATTATGTATACCTTCCTTTCTTTCCATTTGGAGAGAAGTGAACTTTGAAAAAGAGTAAGTAGTCATTGCCATAGGTTATGATGAGAAGAGGTTCTTCTCTGCGTGTTTTTCTTTACTGGTTGTTGTACTTCTCTTCTAAGTTCTCCATACTTTTGGCTGTTCCTCCCTGTCTCACTGTGTATTAGTAAATCAGAAAATGCACTTTGCACTTCTCTGTGGCATACTAGATACTAAAATATTTTGTGCCTGTTGAGATGTATTTTTTTTTAATGTTAACATGTGAAATAATTTTTAAGGAGCGTGATATGGACAGAAAGAAGATTGAGGAACTCATGGAGGAAAATATGACTCTAGAAATGGCTCAGAAACAAAGTATGGATGAATCATTGCATCTTGGCTGGGAACTTGAACAGATAAATAGGACTACTGAACTTTCTGAAGGTAAACATAGTAATACTTGCAAACTGATAAAACAGAAAAATTGAAAGCTCAGAGGCTGGACAACATTAGGAAATTACAGGTCCTTATTTCTAAAGTACAGTCTTTTGTCCTCTGGAGAGATGTGACAGTTTTGGGTTTTTTTGTTGTTGTTGTTTTCTTTTTTTGTGGTTTGGTTGTTTTTTTTKTTGTTGTTGTTTTTTGTTTTGTTTTGGTTTGTTTGTTTGCTTGTTTTTAACTCATTCCCATGTATCCTTGGAGATACAGCCTACGTGAAAAGTCTCTGTTCTTGTGATTCTTGTTCAGTTAAACAGAGGTGTAAAGCCCGTAAATACCTTGGAGTTACATTGTGTTGCCATTCAAACTTCTATACTCTGTAGCACAGATGATGAGTCATCTTGCTTTACTGTTCTCAAAGTTAAGAAAGATTTGTTAAGGCTTCTCAGAGTAATTGTTTGCAGAGATAGCTGTGGCAAAAATTTTGATTCTTCCAACACAGCATGCTTGGTCATACACTGATCCCATACAAAGGATTTGTGGAAATTTAGAGATACATCCTCAGTTGCAGGAAACAAATCTCTGCTGTGATTAAGAACTGTAGGATGAGTACATTTCCTTCTATGCATCTGCAGTGTTATCTGTTGGGTAAGGAGGATGGGTCATTAATCCTAACTAGCTCTATTCACCAAGAAGGCATTGGAGGACCGTCAAAGGCTTCTAAATCCCTAAGTCTAAAAATGCAAAGTCCAAGAACTCCACGTAATAAGTAACTTTTTTTTTTTTTTTTTTTTAAATGGTGTTTTTCTCTTACAGTGCCACAGAAATCACTTGGTCATGAAGTAAATGAACTGACATCAAGCAGATTGCTGAAGTTGGAAATGGAAAACCAAAGTTTGCTGAAGACAGTGGAAGAACTACAAAGTGCAGTGGGTTCTGTAGAAGGCAGTAGTTCAAGGATTCTGAAAATGGAAAAAGAAAACCAAAGACTTAGCAAAAAGGTAATCATCAGTGTATGTTTGAATTGTGTATGAGTTGCCTAATGTTGCTTGCCATTTTCTTTCTAAAGGGTAATTTTATGAATTGCTGTTATTTTGGGTAAGGTATTACTAGGGTCTGAATGGTGTTATGGTGTTTGTAAGTTTATGGTAAAAAAGGAAACCACCTCAGAGAGGTTTTTCTCTTTTTTTAGTTACGCTTTTTTATTGATGTAAGAATGTGACCATTTTATTCAGAAAGGTCTTACACCAGTGAGGGAAAAAGTATTGACATATTGGGGACAGTGAGGGAAAAAGTATTGACGTATTTGGGACATAATGAGTAATGGAAGTGGTTTATGATACTTGAGAACATTATTTTAATTTGTGTAATTATTAAGCAGGGGAAAGTATGTGTACATAGGTGAAGACTGACTGATAAGTCTAAGCAGAAAACTTGGTCATGTGTCCTCATTCATAACTGAGAAAGAGAAGATGGGCCAAGGAATTGATGAGCAAGTGAATGAGAGGAGTTTGTCAGATTTATCTGTGCTGATCTACAATATTTTACTCTCCAAATTATGTATATCAAATGGAGTAATTTGGTCAGTGATATTTATGGAGAATAAAAATTGGAAAAAAACGGGGACTAATTACAGTGGAGTGAAATGTCTAAAGTTTCTGAAATAGCTTTTACTTCAGCAGATATTTCAAATGTTAGACTATTCTTAGAGAAGAGTGGGTAAGAGAGAATTAAAAAAAAAGAAATTGAAAGAAATCCCTACCGTATTCCATACTTCCATGCTTTTTCTGATTTCTTAACAATATGGTATTTTTTGCAGCAGCCTGTGTGCTGCTTTGTGTTTCTGTACAGTACCAGAAAGACAGCTAGGAGGGTACAAAAGAAAGGAATAGGTGTAAGAAGCAAGCAATAGTAGGTCCTTGTGGTTGTCTGATACTGTTCTTAGCACTTCAGATGTCTGGTGACATGTTCTTTTTCTCACTTGCCCCTAAAAACAATGTTCTGAACAGTGATCACTTCAGCAAAAAGCGTGAAGTTGAACAAAATGTCTGTTATGAATCCTGTATATGTAGTCTATTTCTATCTGGACACACTTTCTCTTAAAACAAACCGCTAATATACAGTCTTATAAATACGAGATACAGTGACCACAGAACTCCACTCCCAGTGCCCAGTTGGCAGTTGGGCAGGCGATGGATAAATTTGATTCCCAGATGGAGGCTGACTGCATCCCTGCTGGGGTGATTTAGCCAGTTAACTTCTTTGCAAAAACCAATGAAAGTGCCAATATCCCTGTAAAACATGCATTGGTCTGCTAAGAAAGGGACCAGGAAAATCTGAATTTGAGAGGAAGAGGGAGAGGGAAGCAAAAAACTGGTCAAACATTAGTATTCTCATCCTAAGAGAAAAATTTAATTCAGGTACTGACCTAATTGATGCTATGCATTTGGTGTACTTCCGATCAACAAATTGGTTCATGGAGGAACAAATTCCATTCTACTACCTTTTTGTGATTTTATTTCTCAGTATTATTTAGCAGCAATTTAATGTATAATTCAGATAATTTGTTTCTAAAAGTATTCCCCCTGCCTGGGGTCCGAGTTATGTCTGGGCTTGTCTAGGATTGGGGAATGTGGACAGTGGAGTTGACATAGAATATAAACCTTCCAGCAGATGATTGTTTAAAAATAAAATGTGTATGTTGCTTCTAAGTAACTAACTGTAACTTAGATGTGACAGAAAAATCACACTTGGTTATTTTCACTCATAAATAGTTTTGCTGTCTGGCATTAAAAGAGTTGGAGCCATTTGACAAAACAAACCTGTATATTTAATGCCCAAGGAATCATCATAAGTATCTCTTGAACTAGTTAAGTAAGATCAAACAACATTCGACCCTTGTAAGCTAAAAAGGACTTGAAGGAGTAGTATAAATCTCACTAAAATGCAATTTTAAAAGAAAAAAAGATGCTTGGGAAAACATCCAGAACCTAATAAAATCTGACCTGTTTTTTTATGCAGAAGTACTTTATGGATATAATCTTCTGAGCCAGGGAGAAAATTCTGGCAGAGGTAAATTTATTCCTAGAAGAGATGAATTGTTTCAGATGAAGAATAGAAAATTCCATTTTATTCTTTCCTTTAACCTTCTTTATTCATTTCTATAAGAGTACCTTCAACCCAGCTAAGAGTAATACTATGTCGTTTTTAAGTACATTTTAAAAAATTTGTTTCTTTTTCCCTAGCTTGAAGAGCTAGAGAATGAAATTAGCCAAGAGAAACAAAGTCTTCAGAACAGTCAAAATTTGAGTAAAGATTTGATGAAAGAAAAAGCACAGCTTGAAAAGACACTTGAAGCACTTCGAGAAAACTCAGAGCGACAAGTGAGTAGCAGAATCAGAAGTCTTAATGCTGCATTGTACTGTACTGTTCTCCTTTTGTGCTTTTTTACAGGCATAAAGTGATTGTAAATGTAGCAGATTTGCCAAAAGGACATATCTGCTGCAAAATAGCTTGTCTAAGACCTGCAGCCAGTGAGAGGCATGACTCATTTTTAGCTGAGGCTTTACTGTTAGTTTTAGAACTTTTCAGTGTTTTGTAATGCTTCTGTGGCTTTCATGGGCTGTGCATTTGCTATAGTTGCTTAGAGGGTGTAGCTCAGCCAAAATAGAAAATTGGGAACTTTGGAGGTAAGCCAGACACCACTCAATGGAGGAAAACAGGTTCCAGACAGCTGGTCAGTGTTTGAAGTGATGTCGGAGTTTTAATGAGAATTACAGCAGCCTGTCCCTCGAAGGGACCTGACAGAGACTGGTGTAGCAGAGCTGGTCTGCTGCTCCGCTGCTGACTCTGTTCCTCCTGTGTTGCTCACAGTCTTGTTTATCTGGGGTAGGAACCATCATATCCAGCTTCATAATATTCCCCTATACTAGAATGTTTTCTAGCTGTGACTTGTAGGTGGAGAGCAGAATTTATTTTTGGTTGCCAGAAACTGGCATCTGGGTCTTTGTAAAAGATCTGAGCTGTATTTGGGAGGGTACTGAATGTCACTGATGTATCTGTACCTAATGGGTGCTGACACCTTCTGAAGGTCTTTGCAGAGCAATTCAGAGGACCTGTGGAAGGCAGCCACTAGGAAACAAGAGTTATGGAAACTTCTGGAAATCCCATATTTAGTAATCAAGTCCTTCAGAATTAGAACTGTAGTTATCTTTTATAAATTCCACTGATACTTCTTGATGAGATTGACATTTTTTAGTTTAATTTAGAAGTACAGTATTTTGGAATACAGAATATTGTATTTCAAAAGTCCTGAAAATTTTCGAAGGCCCAATTTAATCAGTAAATGAAATTCCAGACTTAGAAAGAAAAGAAAAGGAAAAAAAAAAAAAGCTTGGCATTGAAGCTTTACTTTCATTTAAGGAGAACAGTGGGGATAATTTTAAAGAAAATATGCCAGCTTGTCTTGTTTGGAAGTGTTCATTGTTACAATAATTGATTTATATATTGTATTAGAAGTGTACTCTAGGGGAAAAAAGGACTAAAACTTTCTGGAATAAGTCATAAGTCCCAATTCAACCATCAGGGGTACGTATATTGTTTTAAATGTGTTGGAGTAGGACTGACATTTCAGTGGGACTATTTCTGCTTAAAAATTACATACTTAGGAGCTGTGATGGGTTAGCAGCATCTTTCATGTCTTTTACAAATCCTGTGCTGAAACTTACTGGACTCAACTGTAAAGATTCATTTGATTTCATTAAAATTATGGAGGCATTGATCATGATTTTTTGTTAAGTTTGTATTATAGAAGCAGAATTCATGGAAAGTAATTATGCATGTTCAGTAACATACCAGGTTATGTAAAGAAGTGTTACAAAGTTGTGTTTTTAGACACCTGTTAATTAGTTTCTCATTAATCGTTTCAGAACAGTTTGTCATTGCTGGGAACGGAGCTGTAGAACCTGTAATTAATAGTTACATTCAGACTTAAATATGAAAGAACACTCTATAATTTTCTCAGTCTGTTTTTCATTGCAACTAGCACTTTTACTTTTCTCCAAAACAGTTTATTGTTGAAACATCCCTTATGCTATGTTATTAGTGTATTCTTAAATATTGATCGAAACAGTTTTCTGGATTTTGCTGTCTGTTGTTACATACCCAAATAATTTCAAATTATTTGGGATAACTGAAAAAGTCAAGAAATACTAAAAATGGAGATGTAAATGGTGCCTTTATCCTTGAAGTAGATCTGGGAATATGTTACCTAAGAAAATAATTCCGTTCTAATATGATCTACTTACTTTGGAAGCTGTTTTGGAACAGCATGTCCAAGGGTTCTTTTTAACTCAAAAATTAATGTACCTTTGTGTTTCTTCCCAAAATGTTATTGACTGTGATCAGGATGCCCTCATATCCCACAGATCACCTCTGTTTTTTCCAAGTGAAATAAAGACACTTTTGCGGCTCCCACACCTCCCTCCGTCTCCAGTTTGGTTTAGAACTTGACTGCAGTTTTATTCTTTGTGGACACACATCTCTGGAAGTTACAGAGTTTAAGAAAAATAATCTAAATCTGGGTAAACATTAATGAAAATGAAATGAAGCTAAGAAATAGATACAGCTTTATTTTGGTTTGTGCTTCATTAGTTTTATTTTTATGTTATCTGCTAATATCCAAGAGGAAGATATTTGAAGATTCACTTTGACTTATTTTGTTGTCAAACTTCCACCTATGTACATACACAGTGTTTGTAATGCTGCAAATAAATACCAGTAGAGTAAGAGAAATTTTTTTTAGAACTTAAAATAAAAGGGAAATATGATGTAATCTTATTATCTTAGTAGCTTTCAGTTTATATATGGAAGTAATTACTTGTTAACGTGTCGCTCACCAGAGTTTACAATTTTCCCCCCCAAATTAGATTAAGCTATTAGAACAAGAAAATGAACATTTGAATCAAACCGTAGCTTCTCTGAGACAACGCTCACAAATCAGTGCTGAAGCGAGAATGAAAGAAATTGAAAAAGAAAATAAAATCCTTCATGAGTCTATTAAAGAGACCAGCAGTAAGTTAAATAAGATTGAATTTGAAAAAAAGCAAGTCAGGAAAGAACTGGAACACTATAAAGAGAAAGGAGAGAGAGCAGAAGAACTAGAGAATGAGCTGCATCATCTGGAGAAGGAAAATGAATTATTACAGAAAAAAATTACTAACTTAAAAATTACTTGTGAGAAGATCGAGGCCTTAGAACAAGAAAACTCAGACCTGGAAATGGAAAACAGAAAACTCAAAAAAACTTTGGATAGCCTAAAAAATCTCACTTTTCAATTAGAATCCTTAGAAAAGGAGAATTCACAACTCGATGAAGAGAATTTGGAATTAAGAAGAACTATTGAGTCCTTGAAGTGTACAAGCATTAAAGTGGCGCAATTACAATTAGAAAATAAGGAACTGGAGAGTGAAAAGGAGCAACTTAAAAAAAGCCTTGAACTCATGAAAGCCTCGTTTAAGAAGACTGAACGCTTGGAAGTCAGCTACCAAGGCCTAGACACAGAAAACCAAAGGCTACAGAAAGCCCTTGAAAACAGCAATAAGAAGATTCAGCAATTAGAAAGTGAATTACAAGATTTAGAGTCTGAAAATCAGACTCTGCAAAAGAACTTAGAAGAGTTAAAAATCTCTAGTAAGCGCCTAGAGCAATTGGAAAAGGAGAATAAGTTGTTAGAACAAGAGACTTCTCAACTGGAAAAAGATAAGAAACAGCTAGAAAAAGAAAATAAAAGGCTTCGACAACAAGCAGAAATTAAAGATAGTACTTTAGAAGAAAACAATGTAAAGATTAGCAATCTGGAAAAGGAAAATAAATCTCTATTTAAAGAAATAGTTGTATATAAAGAGTCATGTGTACGCCTGAAAGAACTAGAAAAAGAAAATAAAGAACTCGTGAAAAGAGCTACCATTGATAAGAAAACCCTTGTCACTTTACGAGAGGTAAACAGAAATTAGTTACCATTCCCATCATAATCTGTTTGTAATGTAGAGAAATTATATCTGCATTTTTGAAAAAAGTTTGTATCTTGTATTTTTCATGCTTTAATCTGTATACTTTTAGCATCTTTAATGGTTACAGTAGGGAAAGCGTTAGATAATCGTGATAATCAAATGGAATAATATAACCATATCACACTTAATTCTGTAAGGTTGCTTACAGACTGTCATGGACCCTTTGTTAAATGAACGTTGTTCAGATTCTTCATGTTAGTATTTGTTCTGGCTGAAACATTTCCCCTTCACCGTCATGTTCAAGACCAAATTTGA
Organism: Phoebastria nigripes; assembly: GCA_035582835.1. Taxonomy (NCBI): domain Eukaryota; kingdom Metazoa; phylum Chordata; class Aves; order Procellariiformes; family Diomedeidae; genus Phoebastria; species Phoebastria nigripes. The sequence continues at coordinate 693,289 of JAYKAV010003210.1, forward strand.
AAGGGAAGTTCTACAGAAAGGGAGGGAGTAACCAAATACAGTGAAATCATATTATAGTTAACAATGTAATGTCTGATATAGCTGAAAGCTAAGAATTGGAAGGAAAGGAGAGTTAACATTGAGTTATTCAAGTCACATAGTGATAAATGACTCTTGCCTCGGCACTTCTAGAATTAAGACTATTTTATTTATATGATAATATTGACTGTRATTTTTTTCTTTGTAAGGACTTGGTGAATGAAAAATTGAAGACTCAACAAATGAACAATGACCTAGAAAAACTTGCCCACGAACTTGAAAAAATAGGCTTAAACAAGGAGCGTCTCTTGCATGATGAACAGAGCAGTGATGACAGGTGAGAATGTCAAGGCCTATCTGGAACAGTGTAGAAATGAGGGTCTTTTATTCATAAAGATGAAATGGTTTTACAGACTGTTCATGTGCGTACTCTTCGATTTTTAAGGCACATTAATAGACCCAAAATGGAACTTGCTATCTTTGAAATTAATAAGGTAGTTGATGTGCTTTTACGTTCAGCTGTCTGTAAAAGTGAGTTACCACTTTCTGTTACTAAGAAGTTTTTTGAAGTATGTCAGTAGATACAGGTAATGTATAATTAAAATGTTTTCTGTTCTAGTTAGCAGCAGGAACAGTAGCAGTAAAAGACAATAGGCCCAAAGTGGTTATTTTTCCTTTTTTGACTGCTTGACTGATAGAAACGGTTTTTTATGCTTTTGTCACATAATGGTTTCCTTAAACTGTCTCACTCTTTCCTTACAACTATTTCCTTCTAATTCTTCCTACCAAAAGGAAGCTGTTTGCATTCCCACTTACACAGGCTGGGAAGTGTCCAATACTTGAGCGTCTCCAAAACTTCGTACTGGCTCTATCACTCTACCACACCTGCCATGATAAAGCAGCTGCTATCCTGACATCTGTTTCCTCTACTGTATGTTGTGTTCTGTCTTATCCTGCAGGGATTTAGGGAAAATTTGTGACAGGAGAAAAGCAGACTACAAAAGCAGTCTAGTATGGGCTTCTAGCCAATCTTTCTTTCACAATGCTATTCAGTTGTGCTCTTTTAAAAAAAAAAAAAAAGCTGCTGTCATGATGTGTTATTACAACTGATTGTCATGAACATGTAGATTGATTTGGGGCATTCTATATCAAAAGTAAACCAAACATGTTTTTTTCTTCAGTTCCCCTTTCTTGCTGCCAGTGCTGTTACTGGGGTGGTGCCAGAATCCTGTGGGGAGAATCTGTTACCACCTCTTGTTTTCAGCCGGTGTCTTTCATCTGCCCTCCTCAGCTCATAGATGAGGAGTTGTTCTGTCAAGAAAAGTCCTCAGAACCCTGACTAGTGTGATGTCTTCTGATTTAAGCATTACTGTGTAGCATACAGTGCATAGTATGCATTTGATTTGTCCTTTGGTGAATATACCATACAAAGAAGAACCAATCCTTGAGCTGAGTTGAAGCTTAAGCTGCTTAGATGAAGAACTGCAGGTTGAGCAACATTGTTCTAAATCATGTTCTAGATTCCAAGTGGTTGGAGTGAGTGCTCCTGCAAAGGGAGAGAATATTGTTCTGTAAAGGTGCTTTTGCAAATTTTACTACATGAAAAGATTTATGAGTCTACTTCTACTTTCCAGACAACGGCACTTGTCCTTTACAAGTGCTCATGCTTCGAAAGATCAGATGATGTAGGTTCACTTCTCATAGGTTAGTTGGTTTGTAACATTATATGAATTATGACTTTGGGCCATACAATACTAGCGTTTCCTTCGCATTTTACAGAATGATGTTATAATGGAGCTATAAATTATAATTTGGAAGAAAATTTGGAGTTACATGTGTCTGTGGGATGGGGCGTTTTACCCAGCTTTCATTAAATTATAATCTGTAAATGAACTTTTAACATACTTCTGGCACCTATCATGACCTGTTTCATTTCTTCCTTTGCTTCCAGGCTAGCTGTGTGTGGGAATTATACAAATAAGTAATTTTCTTTTCATTCCCCCCACCTTCCCTTAGTGCTCTTTTAATGGGTATTCCTTTTTCAAGGAGTCGGGGCACATTTTTTGCTATGTATATGTTGTATATTAAGGCTTGTGACCAAATAGTTTTAGATGTGAAGGAATTTGGGCTATGCCACTGTTTTGAGCTTCTTCTCAAACTTCATGTAGAGGATTGTGAATGGGCAATATTTGTTTTCAAAGTGGAAGTGTTGGTTGATTTGAAATTTTGTTCTGCCACTATCCTGCCTTTCCATTATTCTCAACTTTATCATTCATCCAAAAGGTACCTGGATTGCTTTCCTTGTATTATTACGTAGGTAAGGCATTAGCAATGGTTTCGTCAGGCCTGTAGAAAGCTAGGTTCATTATGGCCAAAACTACTTCTCGGTGTATTTTTGGTCTGCCTCTCTCATTTTGATGACAGAAATTAAAAATGCACAATTTTTCTCTCCCTGATTGGAGAGAGCCGCTTGTGTTTTTTGATGTGCCACCAAGAACATTCCACAGAGTCTTTCTATTGGGGCCTAAGCTGACCATGTTTGATGAGTCAGCTTTGAAGTGTTTCCCATTTTCTCATGCCTTTCAAGTGGCTGTTGTCTTTAGACAAACAGATTTATGGATTTTGACCCTGAATCTGAAATACCCAAATCTCAGTGATACTAGAAAATTCATACCAACTTTCATTATTAGATGTTCAAAAGGAAACTAGATACTGGGTCTCTGCTATTAGTCTTTCTCCTTCTTTGTTTTCTACATAATTGTGTAACTTTTCAGTAACAGAAATTCTTATTTGTAGCTGAATATATGCTTCAGCTCAAGAAGATTAAATGCTATCTATTCTACTAGCCATAGACTGCCTACTGTTTCTTAAATCCCTGAGAATTACTTGTCATACCTTAAAATCTAGGATTCTCATCCTACTTACATGATGCTGCTGGACAGCTTTCCACTTATTAATTCTCTTACCATTGGTCTTCTGCTCCAGTTCCTGGGTAGATCTAACGCTGTTGTCCATTCAGGAGTCTCTTGCAATCTATTCCATTCACTAAACTGATAGATTCTTCAGCAGTCAACATTAAAAAGGGGAGGATTAGTGGTTTGTTTTAATTTATCCTACTGTGGAGAGAAGTGGGATATTTTCCAGATTCAGAGCACATGTACAGTGACTAAACTGTTTAAAAGTGATTAATGAGTGTGGTTTTCAGTATTTTCTAAAAAGGCTAATAATTCATTAGAATATCCTGCATTGACAGTTTTCAGGAGATACTGTTCTAAACCAATATATTCTAAATCTGACCACTTCTCTCCTCAATATGTGGTTTGGGTTTTTTAGGTGCCCTACAATATTATAAATATGGAAAAAAAAAAAAAAAAAAAAAAAAAAAAAAAAAAAAAAAAATTGAAGCTTTACACATCAGGAGTGGTAACAGTCTTAAAATATCAGCAGCTGGGCTGAGTGAGCGATTTGCACATTCATACATCAGATGAGTATGCACCTGCAAAGTACTATGTTCCGTCTCCTTTCCTGGTGCGTCCTCTTTGTGAGCTGGCAGGAAATGGAAATTGATGAAAATCTTGCTCTCCAAATACTTCACATTCTAATTTAGTTCAGGTCCCCGCTGGATTCACTGGAGTGGAGCCAGGAGGAAGAGTGCCGTCATCACACACACACTAATGATCCACATAAAGCCAGCACCCTACTGGTGCGACTGAACGTGGCTTTTTGTATGTCTAATGTTTTAAAAGAAAGAAAGAAGGATGATACTAATACTGAGGTGTCTTCATGCTTTTGAATAGAGTCAGCATTCAAGCATTTTTGAATGTAGCTAGGAGGCTACTGTTTCAGAACATTTTCGAATTTAAATACCTCAGATAATTTTTTTGAAATACAGACTTTTTTGTGTGTGATGTCATTGATCAGTAGGTACAAGCTTTTGGAGTCAAAATTAGAATCCACACTTAAGAAGTCTCTCGAAATAAAAGAAGAAAAAATTGCTGCTTTGGAGGCTCGTTTAGAAGAATCAACAAATTTAAACCAGCAACTCCGTCAGGAACTTAAAACAGTAAGGAGAACGACATTTTTTCTGTAAGATTAAATTACTCCTATACCAGCTCTTGTTATTTCTACGCTTGACCTTTTGTGTTAGACAGCAAAAGATGGGTGTTGTTGGGGTAATGTAAAGCAGGACAAAGGTATGACTGCTTTTTAAGACTGCAGTAATACAGGCCCAGTGTTGAAATCACATGAGAAGTTGTTGATGAGTTTATTCATTGGGCATTGATAAATAATAGGAGGATAAATAATCTGAAGTTGATTTGATTTGGGATGCCAAAAATAGTCTTTTCTTAGTAAGTTACATTTTCTGATCTACCTTTAACAGCCTGAATGGACTGATTAAAAAAAAAAAAAAAAAAAAAAATCTCCTTGGTTGTTTTGCTTTATTACAAAAGTTGGGGGATACAGTTGAAAGCACTGAAATAAAATAGAAAATAGAGGTCTCTCTCTGTTAGACAAGTATGACTATGAGCCCAAGTGTTTGTTATGTTTAAGCAATCAATATCCATAAATTATTTGTATATCATCTCCCCAAACATATACAGAAAGCAAATTTACAAATACAGTAACATACATATAGCACTTTCTGTTCTTTGAAAAGTGATATGGTCATGTAATAAATTAGGGTGTAGAAAATGGAAAATTCTAAACCTAATGTAAGTTGTCCTAAATAATTTCAGGTGAAAAAGAACTATGAAGCTCTCAAGCAAAGACAAGAAGAGGAAAGGATGGTTCAGAATTCTCCTCCAAGAAGTGGAGAAGACAATCAATCTGTCAATAAGTGGGAGAAAGAAAATCAGGAAACTACTAGAGAATTATTGAAAGTTAAAGATAGATTAATCGAAGTGGAAAGGAATGTAAGATGTGTTTTTAATATTATTCTGATCTTAATTATTTGTTGTGAGCTGTTCCAGTAATACGAATGAGAGTATTGTTAAGAAAGTATGCAATTTATCACCTAGTTTATGTACCAAGCAGAATCTGGATTAAATATAGTTTATGAAGTAGCTGGAATCTGCTCTGACGGATGCCGTAAAGCACTTGACCAGCATTTAAAAGGAGACGTGGAAACCTGAATTTGCCCTTGTGAATCCACAGAGATCTCTTAAATCCCTCTTATATAAGCCTTACTTACATGAGTCATGGAGATTTCTCTACTGTTTCTCCATAGGTACAATATTAGTTACCCATTTCTTGTGATTGTATCACTGTGCGTTACTTTGGTATATAAGGTGATTTACAGTTTTGTTCCACCCTGTAAATCTCTGCGAAGTCATGCTGCTTTGTTTGTTTTGGAGAAACATGATTTTTTTTCTTGAAGTTCAGTAAACAGCTGTGAACTCAAATTTTCTTTTTTTTTAACGTTGAAAGAATGCTACACTGCAGGCAGAGAAGCAAGCACTGAAGACACAATTAAAGCAACTTGAGACACAGAATAGCAATCTGCAGGCTCAGATTCTTGCACTTCAGAGACAGACTGTTTCTCTACAGGAACAAAATACAACTCTACAAACTCAAAATGCCAAGCTGCAGGTAGTATTTTCCTATTTTGCTTTCAAAAATAAAATTAATTCAAAGTTTTTTCAAATGAAAGCTTTAAAGCTAATGGCAATAATGTATTGTAAGTCACATTTAGCTTCTGGTACAGACATGGAAAAGAAAGTAATGTGCAAATAATTTGCGCCAAGAGCAGTCAAATAATATTTTGTTTGCTGATGAATAATAACACTTCTAGAAGTTGGTTTTAATCCTTCATGTTTCTCCAGTTTAAACTCTTGACTTTATACTTAGGAGTAGAGTAGATTCTCTTATCCAGTCTTCTAAGATAATTTTTTTTTAATTTCTTTTTTACTTCTAAATTAGGTCAGGGAAGTATGTGTCCAAAGAGACTCTAATAAATTCAGTATTTGTTCTGTTTCTATAAATAGAGTTTAAAAAAAAAAGTAAAAGCCATACCTAAGAGGAAAATCAAGATGTTAGTAAGTACAGAAGATTTGAAAAAAAAACCCTTTGAAAACTACATAAATATGGGAAGATTGAATTCAGATAATTCAAAGACAAAAAAAGGTAATGTGTGACCATGGAAATTATAAAAATGGTTGCCCACAGAGTCTTGCAGCTCTTATGGCCAAAATTCAGATGTCGTCCTTCATACTTTAACAGGGTTATTAAATACATATCTTTTTTTTTTCCTCTGATAAATGAAATATTCTTGTTAATGGAGCTAATGCTTTTTGGAGCTCTAAGAATCAAAACTATTTCGAGGGAATACAAAGTCCACAATTCAGCAGAAATAGTAAACAATGTCAGAAATGATGGGGGTTGGATGGAAATCAAAGAGTGAAGGAGTCTTTAAACGAGTAAACAAATAATGCATTTTGTGAATGCCTCAAGTTATCATCTTGTCTTTTTCTGGAAAGCAGAACACAGTTGTACCACAGATGCACTTTCTATCTACCACGTTGAAATCTAATTAGTGCACAGTACTCGCCATTGTGGCTGGCAGGCCTATGAACAAAACAGAACATTTGTGCACACGCTGTGTCTCATCTAGTCGTTAAAAATTAGTGGACATGGGCATGGAAATATACTGTTTTAAACAGATGAGGATATATCTCTGGGATTCAGAACCCTTTGAGTATTTTGTGATACCTTTTGTCAAAAAAACAGGAATATCTATGTAGTTCCTTTTTTGCCTCATGAATTGCACAACAGCACAGGCCTTTCCTGTCTGACTAACGTGGAGAATGAATTAACTGTAGATATTTGAAAGTGTTGAGGCAGTGAGTTGGGAGGAGGAAGCGTTTTCTGCCTTTAATTTTTGTTTTATTTGTTTGTGGTGAACCTCATCAAGCAATGTAGTTTTTGTAGCCGGGGATGACTGAATGATGTTATACCGAACAGACTGAGAAAGGGAGTTGTTCTCCTTCCTTGAGAATTCAGCTGTTTTGCCCATAGCTTCAGGCAGGTTGCAAGACAACTCTACATCGACTCTTAAATCAAAATGAAAGGTGAAATATGTTCATGAAAATAAGAGTGATTAACTATTAGCTAAATCTGAAGTGCAAACTAAGCTGGTCTACATGGACTATGTCAAAACTGTTCTTAGGTAACTGTAATTCTACTATTCCTTCTGATGCCTGTAAGGAACATACAAGAGAAAGGATGTCTTAAAGGATATCTGGGAATTCTGAACTAAATCAAACTCGGGATTCAGTCTGGGAAGTTTCACAGCATACACATGCCATCAGACATTACTTCATTTCCAGTGAAAGGTTCAGCTTTCTCATCTGTAACAAAGAATGCTGCAGTTCCAACAGAAAGGGATTTGTTCCTTAGTAACAGCGTGCACTGGAGTGATAGATTCCCCCCCTCCGCCCCCAAATAGATACCCTGAGGGTATTAGAAGCCTCAGTAGTTTGTGTTTTTCATCTCTTGAATAGGAAAGAGAAGAAAACTAGCCTAATACAGGTCAGATGACAAGCATGTTAGGTATTGTCAATTCTTTAAGATATCCAAGGATTAGATTAGGTTAATCTTTCCAGAGGCACACAAAGTAAAGTTGTTGTTCGGGTTTTTTTTTTAATCTGTCTAATGTTGAAGGCTGTAATGTATTAATAGACATTAATACTGTTCTGACATAATTGTTGGAGAAATTGTACTCTTCTACAAGAAGAGCACTTTTCACCAGATCTCACAACACATACCTAAAGTGATCAACTGACATTGCTGTTGTTGGAAGAGAACTGCGAATGGCAGTTCCTCAGTAAAAGAGAATATGGGTAGTTCTTTCCAGGAGCTATTATTTTACTTCCCTTTCTCTCTCTTAAATGGATGCTACTGTTTAAAGTCTCATTGTAAAGGATACGTGGGTACAATAAGGATTTTATGGTGGCAATAGAGATTCTGTACAATAAAGATTTAAAAAAACAAAAACAAACAAAAAACCCCACAACAACAACCAACAACTATACCAATATGAAAGTTTCTTTTAGTCATGTCACAGATTTGGCGTCTGTGATATGAGGATCACTGGTGATCCGTTTCTCTAAGATATTTTGATACTAGAGCTGTCAATGCTGAGAGGAAAACGCTCATCTAGATAGCACTTTAACAGATATTTGAAGGTAAATAATAATTTGATGTCTCCTCCTCCCTCATGTCAATTTAAGCGCATGCTTAAGTGCTTTCTTTCAATGCTGCTATAAAAATATTCTTGGAATATTTTGAATTGAAATTGTCTATTGGGATATAAGAAAAAAAGTATTCCCATTAAAGGTTGTCAGGTAATGGAATAACTAGAAGGTTGCTAAGAGTTAAACTCAAGAAATCTTTCAGTAGGAGGAGATAGACAAGGTAATTCAGACTATGAAATTAATTTTCACCTCTTGTCACATGTTTATGACTGCAGGTTGAAAATTCCACCCTTAATTCTCAAAGCACATCTCTTATGAATCAGAATGCACAACTGTTGATCCAGCAGTCTGCTTTAGAAAATGAGAACGAATGTGTGCTCAAGGAACGTGAGGATCTGAAATCATTGTATGATTCACTTCTCAAAGATCATGAAAAACTGGAACACCTGCATGAACGCCAAGCTTCCGAATATGAATCTCTGATTGCTAAACATGGAAGTCTTAAATCTGCACACAAAAATCTGGAGGTGGAGCATAAGGACTTAGAAGATAGGTAAATACTAATATGCATGAGTAAAATTAAAGTCTGCGATTCCTGAGCAAAAAGCAAAAAACACTGTATGACTAGTCGGAATAAAATTAGTATTACTTAAATATAACATTAAGATCTTAAAACTTTGAAAGATTACCTTTTCAAAAAAATTCCGTATTTTCTTGTCATTCCAAAAAATGAAATTTAAATATGATTTTTGTTTGCAGGTACAATCAGTTGCTGAAACAGAAGGTGCAGCTGGAAGAGTTGGAGAAAGTACTCAAGCTAGAACAGGAGAAGATGCTGCAGCAAAATGAAAAACATGAAACTGTAGCAGCAGAGTATAAAAAACTTCGTGATGAAAATGAAAGGTAAAGCAAAAGCCTGATATGTGTAGTATTAGAGCTCTGAGCACTTGCCAGTACAGTCTAAACAAGTGTTGTATCCTCTCACATTTCTTAATACCTGATGCTGCAATTCAGGACATTTACGATCCATACCTTAGAGCAACTCCACTCCGTTGGTCTGTGATCCAGTCATTTTAGAAAAACTGAACAGGAAAAAAAAGCAAACCCACAAAAAATAATTATTGTATCCTGAGGATACTGAATTCCACATAGCATCTTGAGGAGTGCTAGGCCAAGCACTGTGCAGTATGGTTGTGAGCTGTAGATGGAGCAAGCCACTCTGCATGAGTTGCTTAAGGGGCAAGATAATGGAGGTTAATGCCAGTAGGAGTAGAAATGCAGTGGGTGGCGAAGCCCAGCTTGACCCCTGCAACTGAGGTGTAGCTTGCCATAAGTAGTCGGGTTTAATAGTAGTATTTACATAGCATGATACTTCCCCCCTCAAGAAGAGGCATTAAGATTTGTTCATCTGGCAAAGAGGCTCACAATTAAATGCCTCCTACCTTTGGTGTTGTGTGAGGAAAATTAGTAGGAACTGGATAGAAAGGGACATGGCAGGGCCTAGTAGGGGCAAAGGGAGCCCAAGAGTCAATATATGCAACCTCCATGATTGCCAAAGTTTGGACCATTCCGATTTCCTTACTATTTTGTGTTGGCAAGAAATTTTAGCCGTTTTGTAAGATTCCTGTATTTTGAAAAGTGTCATCTTCAAACTAGTTGTGATGTCTGCATTTAGAAATCCTGATTTATTTTTAAACATACGGAGAACCTGGAGTGTTTGGCTTAAAGGCAGCATGCATACCTAAGAAAATTAGACTAAGAGATGACTTACCTACAGTATGTGATACTAAGAAATTTTTTTATGTGTTCTATGGAGTAGTATAGAGCCCTGGAAATTTAATGCTTCTGAGGGAATGTGGGTCATGAATACATTTCCTTCTATCTGCATGTATTCTTTTATGGTGTCTTCTAATTCCAGGCTTACTCATACATACAGTCAGCTCTTGAGAGAGAATGAAGTTCTCCAAACTGATCATAAGAATTTGAAAACATTATTGAACAATTCCAAACTAGAACAAACGCGATTAGAAGCTGAGTTTTCTAAACTCAAGGAGCAGTACCAACAACTGGATATTACATCGACAAAACTAAATAATCAATGTGAGGTATGTGAGAATTATGCTATTTTTCATGACTGCTATCATTGTAATATTTATATAAGTGTATTTGTAGATTCATAAAATCATATGAGGTGCTTGAGAATTAGTCATTTGGTTTATAGATAATGAAGTGGGTCTGAAGACAAATTAATTTGCTTGTTGTACAGGCAATACAAAAATTGGGGCTCATGTTAGGTAAATTGTTTTAAGTTATTTAAAGCATGAAAGAGGCTTTTGTCAGTTGAGTCATGATTTAGTTAGGTTTTCTGTTTGATTTGACTGTCAGAATCCTTTGTAGACCTAAATTTTCTTAATAATCTCATTATCTGTGTGGAAAATATGCTCACATATATATGCATGTACCATTTCATATATTTTAACAGCTGCTTAGCCAGCTTAAAGGAAATCTGGAGGAGGAAAACAGACATCTTCTAGATCAAATTCAGACATTAATGCTACAGAATAGAACATTACTTGAGCAGAATATGGAAAGCAAGGATCTCTTCCATGTAGAGCAAAGGCAGTACATGTGAGTTTTTAAAACAATGAAATTACTGTGATTAGGGCAGTTACACTAATACCTATATTTAAAAAAAAAAAAGCTTCTGTTTTATATAGAAATTAACACGTGTGCTACTTCTGAAATGTTTCTCTTTTTAAAATAAAAATTTGTATATGAAAAGTAGATAACTCAAACTACAAATATTATATTTTTAGTTCTGAAGGATCAGTGCGACTGTGTTCATTACTGATGACGCAAATGAGGAATAAAAATGTTATTTATTCCTCATTCTACTACAAGCAAAGTTCCTAGGTTTGTTTGTAATCTGTAAACTTTTTTGGTGAATTTGAGAGAAGAGAAAATGTGCTTGTCTAAAGATTCTGTTAGAGCCTATATGCGCTTTATTATTATTAAAAAAGGGGGAAAATTCTCTTGTGTAATTAAGGCAAATGGAAATTTTTTCAATTTTATATCATAACATTAAACGTATGACTGCTTGTTTGCTGTATCTCTTTCTTGATTTTTCAATAAGAAACAAGTGTTATATAAGAATTCCTCATGAAAAGTGACGACTTCCAGATAACAGATATCCAAAGGAACATGCTACTCACACATTATATATACATTTTTGAAGCATACATTATCATTAATTTCTGTTTACAGTGACAAGCTAAATGAATTAAGGCGACAGAAGGAGAAATTGGAGGAGAAGATAATGGATCAGTATAAGTTTTATGAACCATCTCCGCCAAGAAGGTACTGATGAACATGATATAAAAATAAACACAAATCTAAAACATGACATACCTATTCTGTTCCAGCTGAAAATCAAGGTTTCGTTAAACTTCAGGGGAGCAGAATCATGTCTGTGTTCTTGCATACAAATTAGGAAGAGTCTGAAGGCATAAGTGATGTATTATAAATGCAATAAATGTACTGTATTATTGATAACAGAAGGGGCAACTGGATTACTCTGAAAATGAGGAAGCTGATAAAATCTAAGAAGGATGTTAATCGAGAACGTTTGAAGTCCGTGACCCTTACGCCTACCCGTTCAGAATCCAGTGAAGGATTTCTTCAGCTGCCCCACCAGGACAGTCAGGATAGTTCCTCTGTGGGCTCAAACTCTCTTGAAGATGGCCAGACCTTGGGGACCAAAAAGAGTAGTAGTGAGTACTGCAAAACATTTTTTTCTTTTGATAATCCTTGGCTAAATGTCTTTTTGATATGATTAAAAATTAAGAGGTGCTCAGAAAAGGCTGTGTGTTTTGGAGGATTTTTTTAAAGATAATTTTAAAGTCTTTAGGAACAGAGCCTGAATTCATTTATTAATGACAGATTTATACAGACTTCTTGCAAACTCCTTGAGTGTTTGGGCAGGAACTAGTTTTTAGCATTTCTGTAGCTCTAAATGTAAATGTTAAAATACATTTACAGTGCTTGGGTAAGATGAAGCAGGCACTGTTACTGGGTCAGACGAGCAAAATTTTGGATAGAATGTCAGATGCCAGCACTAGAACCCTATTTCGTTTCTCCCTCTTGTCCCAGCAGGAATCCTTCCCCTTGTCGTGGAAGTGCTTTCCAAGCTGTGGCTGTGCTAACATTCTTTAGTTGCTAAAAAGATCTTGTCTGAAGGTGTTCCTCCAGCATCTCACAAAAGCAACGATGAAGGATTTTGATAATATTGGAATATGCAATAGGAAGAGTTAATGTAGAGACATAACCTGTTAAAAAGATGTGAATTGTTACTGATCCTAAAGATTAAAGTTAAGTGGCTGAGAGGGACACTGAGGAGGGTTACAGAGGTGTGGATAGATCGAATATTCCAGACACAATTTGCTAACCTTGAAAGAGCCTGACAGCTGTCATGTTAGGATGCCCACAGTATAAAAGGCCAGATTCTGTGCAGCATGTACATTTATTATCTATATTTTTTGTTATCCACTCTTTGCATGAATCATAAACTGCCCAGTTTCTCACAACTTGAGAGATAATATTACAGCCAAGTTACCAGGTTGTAATGATTCTATTTAATAATTATGCACCAAAAGCGTTTTGGCTGTGCATGTAAAAGCATCAGAATATATGTGTATTAACATTCACTTAAAATCTTTGCAATACTTCTTTAAAATTTAATGTCTTGGGTTTCAAAAGACAGCAGGTCGATACTCTGTTTTTTGTGCCAGCTATGAATTTGCTGTGTTAGCAATGATTAAAGCCATTATGATGTATTTTTTTTCTTCTGTGCTTATTGCAGAAGCTTAGTCAAAGTTAAAAACATCTGAAAACACTATTTCAGGGAAACTTAAAATCAGATTTGTGAGTATTTTTTTAATAGCTGAAGCAAATAATAAGTTCGAGGGTACATTTTATCACTTCCGTTGCTAACTTGTCAATTTGGGAAGCTTAGCGTTTTTCAGTGTAAGGGTCTGTTAAGGTTCAAAACAGGTACTTTTGAATTTTAAAAAAAGCAACTGTTGCTTTTACATATAAACTGGAAGTCTTGTGGAATTCAGGAGTGACTGAAGCTATAGCGGATGTGTTTGCAAGTATGTTAGTTTGAATCAAGAGTGTGCACGCTTTGGTTCGGACCATCTGCATCTGTGTCAATGATTTCATGTTCTGGAAGGGCTCTTTATGTGACAGTTTTCTTTGCATGATACTTGGGACCTTGCAGTGTGCAGTTACCCTCCTGGTGGAGCCGTGGTTGAAGTTACGGTGACTGATCCTCAAAAGAGGTTTGAAGTTGTTCAGACCTCATTAATTTTCTACTCTATGGACCTTGTTCATGTTCCCCTTAATCCCAGTGTATTTATCCACAAACTGGAAGGGCTGATCTAATTCTGGATCCTAACCTTCCTCCTTTACGCATGTTGCCATGGAAACCACAGTTTTTGATAGCATTTGGATGAATTATGTGCCAATTCAATGCTGACAATCTTACTGAGACAGTTTGCATCTCACAAAGTTAAGAGAATATCTCAGTGTGAGAAGTACTGGTGATGGTGCACATTTTGCAGTCTATTTCTTCTGCTTTTAGAATGACTGTAAATCCTAAATACCAAGATACTGTGGCTCCTTTCTTTTCTCTAAAAAGTGGCTGGGCAGTAGCGGCTTCCACTGCAAGAAGCTACAAGAAAGAGAAAACCTGTAAGTTGCCGCCTGTCTATGCAAGTGCTCAGGTATTGTAGCTTTCCACACTGGCTGAAGGCAGTTTTGGGTACGGGAAGAGACAGGTTCTGTTCCACCCTGATCTCCTGCATCTGGGAATGGCGGTGGTTCCAGAGGGAACTGCTGAGGTGAAGTGTCCTGCGTGTCCTTCAGTAGGCAAGAGAAGGCAGCTTACGTTCCCCAAATTGCAGTCACTGGCACAAATCAGTGGTGTTCTCAAAAGCTAGAGGACAGAGTATCTGACATAAAGGTGATCTTTGAGATGTATAGGTTTCCTACCCCATATGCCCTATCAGAGAAAGCGAGAGGAGATATTGATTCCAAAATGAATTATCCTGCTGCTACCACTACTGATAAACAGATTCGCTATGTGAAATCTGTAGATTTTCTTCTTTTGAAGGTGGTGATGGAAGCTGTTGTCCTAATACCGGACACTTTCTCATGCAAATGTTTTCAAGAGACCTATTCTCTTACAAAGATAGGTGATCTCTCTTACAAAGATAGGTGATCTTGGCGCAAAAACCAGATTACCCTGTTCTGCAGAGAAAACAGCACCTGAGGTCTCACAGAGTGCTTGGAGCCTGTGTCTGATTCCAGAGGTCCTCTGGAAGGGAGGGGGTGCCTGTATGGCTGTTACTGTATGCAGCACAAGTTAAATCCTGCACGCAGTGTGGATACTGTATGCTCCTCTGACTGCAGAGTTTCACTTTTGCTTGTCGTATCTGTATTCAGCGGTTGAATCAGGCGAGTACCACAGAACTGACGTCTGCTTTGTGCAGAGCCTTTTTTCTCGGGGGGGGGGGGGGGGATGGGATACCATTCTGAGCTTTTGCATAGAAAACTCAAGGCAGGCAAGTAGAAATTTTTTTTTTTTCCTGTGGAGAAAAACAGATTACTTTTGCTAGCTTCCACTTTAGGTTATCAACAACAACCCAAGGAATTAAGACTATTAATAAGCCTGTCATCTTTAAATAGTAAGTAGTACCAGTAGCAGACACATCCTATCATAGTGGAAGTAAAAGAAGTATATTGGGCTCCATTTTCTATTACCAAAACGTTTAGAAGATGTCTGCCTAACATTTTCTTGTGTGCATGAACAAAACGATTTGAGGATTTTAATACTATCCATGCAGAATTGCCCAGAGTACTTCTGGCAAACAGTAGGAGGATTACAAAATGGGAGAGTTCGTGATCAGTGGAGGAATTCTGCAATACTCATCATTCATTCTCAGCTCAGAAAGCAAGAACATGTTCATAGAATAATGAAAAGAGAAAGAAAAGTTAATGAATTATAACTAGAGTTCTTTGAGTAGATGGTTATTAAGACCAAAATAGTTCTCTTGCCATCCCATTTTTAAAGTCTGTTGGAATAAAGGTGTAGAGCTAAAGCTGCCTAAGCTAAACTTTGCGGCATCCTGTTTGTTTCTTCTGTAGCTCTGCCATTCCAGTATTTTTTGCAAGACATTTGTTTAGTCATATTCTATGCAGAAATTACTTACGTAGTCTCTCAAGGAGGTTGCATTTTACCAAAGGACAGGTTTTGATGTACGATTTCCAGGGCATCAGTAGTTGCAGTGGAGTTTTCTGTTTGGTACAGTTGCTGAGAGCTGTAAATCAGTCCTTTTGGAGGTGATCTGTGTTAATGAACAAGAGTCACAGATGACTCGAATGAGTCTTGAACATCTTCTGGTTACTTTTTAATAAGATTAGGGTGGATGTTTTTAATTACGAGGGATCGGTTCTCTTGTCTATAAAGGGTTATAGAGGGATCAGTTATTTTGTCTATAAAGGGTTATAGAAGTTACAAAAGATCATGTTTTACCATGATGACAAAAAGTAGTAGAAATAGAATCACCTCTTTGGTTTGGCATTAGCATTAAATGGATTAGTTATTTACCTGCTAGAAAACTAGTCTGATGCTGTGCCTCATATTCCTTTGGCAGGGAGCTATTCAAAGCTACGTACTTTTATATGCAATTAGATGGCCAATATGCATGTCTCCTTTATGGGAGGTTTAGCGGCCTCTCTGCTTTTTTGAGCCAGTCAGCACGGGTGTTTATGTTGGTTTTGGCTTATTTCCTCAGGATCTACAAGAGGAAGAATGCTTTATTGATCTGGGAAAAAAACAAACCAAGGCAAAGCCCCGGTTATTTTGAAGTACCTACACATATATGTACATAATAATAAATATCTGTATACCTATGTAGTGAATAATTCAAAGGTGAAATTGTACTTAGTGTACTCCTATCTTACATAGGTAGCACATGTGCCTTTCTTTTCTCCCTGTTTTTCCCCACCCCACATCATAAGGACCTGACATAGGAGGGTGTTTGCTGTCCCTCTCCGGTCAAGATAGAGTTATATTCTGCAACTGTGAAAACTTTTGTGTTTGTTTTTGACACTTGTGGCTGTGCCAATCATGCATTCATTGGAAGTTGTAAAATGTATTGCATTGTAAACTTCTTACTCTAAGTGCAAACACAGAATAATATGATGGAAGAGGGAGATTTCTTTCTCTTTCAAGGTAGTTCATGTGCACTTGTAAATGCATATGTATATATGTACTGCTGTATAAAATAGAAACTGCTGTGTAACAAGCTGCTGGTTAAGCAGAAACCCAAGGCAAATGACAAAGCACGTGTCCCAAAAGTGACTTCAGAGAGACAAAATAAGCAGCTCTTGGGCTGATAGACTGGACTACACTGATTTCATATCTGCATAAATAAGAACTTTTTGGTAATTTCATTATGCATTTCCTTCTGGATCTTTACATGCCAGTTGTTTGCATGTGGCTCCTGTATGCTTGGCAGTCAGCTGACACATTTATCTGATGCTTCAAAATGCAGGTGTCTGCCAGTAATCGGTTACTAATGCAGAATAGCTGAATCTAAGGACAAGATTAACTTGTGATTTCCCCCTCCTCCATCTTTTAATACTATTTGTAATTTTAACTCTATTTCCTGATATTATGTATCTCAGTTTTCTCTTAGCCCTCTCAGAATGTTACAGCAACACTCACATTTGGATTTTCTTTTTCTATTTTTTTTTTTTTTTTTTTAATTTTTGGTATTTTTTCAGCTAAAAAATTTGGTGTGTACCATTCCAGCCAATAAATCTTGATTTTATTTTTCTTATTACAGATTTGAAGTGGATTATTTCAGTAAAATATTAAAGTCACTGCACACAAACAGCAGATTGAACATAAGGTCCATACAATTTTTCTACAAGACAGTAGATGACCAAAATTATTAATGAGCACAAAATGTAACAAATGAAGACTGATAATAGATTGTGTCTTACTAGAGATGCAGGGCAAAACATTACAAAAGTTATTAATCTCAAAAAATAATGATGTGACCATATTTTAAAGTAGAAATTGTACTTAGAGTTGCTTTCATTTTAAGCTTTTTTTGCTTCACATTTTTCTTTGTGTTCAAGAAATGTTATTTTTCACCGTAAAAACTATATAATCATCAATTTCTATAATCGTCTGCAAAGAAGTTACATTTATTTTTTCCAGAGCTTGGCAGTTAGAACTTTCAAACTGTATTACACTCTTCATTATTTTCGGTGCATTTCTGAGTATATTAAAGTTTTCATAGTGTAGTTTTCATATTTCAGTGTAGTTTTCATATTTCATTGTCACGCAGAAGCATGAGAATGATAGTTTTTAGCATAGCATACATAGCTTAAACTCAGACATTCATTTCTGTCCTTAGTTTCAACATTTAACTTCCATCTGTTCTTCTCCCTTTTTTTCTTTCATTTCCCTGTTTCCGTTTTTCCTCATGCTATGACATAAAAGTGGTTGCACTGAAAAGACTGCCCTTTTTGAGGAACAGACCGAAGGAAAAAGACAAAATGAAGGCCTTCTACCGTCGCTCCATGTGTAAGACTTTATGACAGTTCAGCTTCTTTTAAATGGCTACACTGGCTTCCATTACTAATTTTTCACTAACCTCTCCCTGGACTGCGCTGTATTTTTCCTCCTATTTTGCAATGTGCAAGTCCTGCTACAATACAAGGAGCTGGAGCTTTTTCTTTTTTTCTCTTTTCTTTTTTTTTTTTTTTTTTTTTTTTTATTTTTTTTTTTTTTTTTTTTTTTTTTTTTAAAACCTTGGCACTGAATACTTTATATATGTGCACATGTGCACACACGTACCCTCACACTTACCTGCACAAGCACACGCACATACATATATATATTCAGTGCATTGTGATTGCATATATTTGTATACATAGATGTCTATATACACATGTCTCTATGTGTATATAAATTTACAGTGCACTGTGTTAACCTAAATAGTTCCAAATTACACATTTCGTAAGCCTTTTAAGAAATCACTGTAATTTTTTTGTTTAAAGAAAGTGTAGAAAATAGTGCAAGGCTGTATGGTGGTCTGTCACTCTTCAAGTATTCATCAGCTGTTGTTGCCAAAGTGTTGTATTGATTTATTTTATTTTATTTTTTAATGAGGGGTGGACAATTTTCTCTAGTTTTGTGAAGTAAAGGTGAATATCATCAGATGTCATCTTTTTCAGATCCTTTTATTTTGTTATTATGTAAAATACAGTATCCCTGCAGTAACCTGCACTGTACAAGGATCCTGTCTCATTGTTGACATTATATTGTATTAGCACCTTTGCCCATTTTATCCTTATTCATTCCATTTTATCATTGCAAACAGTATATCAAAGCTTCTAACATATATATTACATATCATTGCAGCGCAAGCATGGCGATTATACCTAATAAAATCAGTTTTAAGAACCATACTGAGCTGAAAGAAGTCTCTGACTTGTAACCCTTCTCATTCATTGAGCTGATTGCATGTCATAACATGAATGATCTTGTGTTTATATCTTTCAGTATTCAATACGCTTTAATGCTTAGAAAACTGTCCAACGTTTTGCAATACAAAGTAAGAACAGAAGCAAATACATTGACCATGCTGATCATTTGCTTTCATTTGCATCCCAGCCATGAATGACCTGGTGCAGTCCATGGTCCTAGCAGGAGGACAATGGACAGGTAGTTCTGAACATCTGGAGGGTCCTGATGATATATCTACGGGTAAAAGGAGGAAAGAATTGGGAGCTATGGCCTTCTCTACTACAGCTATCAACTTTGCAACTGTCAACTCTTCTACAGGCTTCAGATCCAAGCAGTTGCTAAATAACAAAGGTATAGGTAGAAGCTTTTTGCACCGTGATGTGACTATGTGTACAGCAATTTCGTATTAATATTGGTTTTACTTATATTTTAAGTTTTCCAGAAAAAAGCARTCTGAATAATTGAGTTGCAGTGCTATAAGATACTGAATAGGTTTAATAACTGCAGTTATAAAATATTTCAGGATTTTTCCTACAGAATGTTACAGAAGTAAAAATGGATTGGTTTGAAAAATATTTTAGTATGTTTTACAGATGATAAATATTTCAATAATATTTTCATTTTGTTTTATTTTACATCTTCTTTTATATCTCTGTGTATAGATACCACATCCTTTGAAGATGTAAGTCCACAAGGTATTAGTGATGATTCTAGTACAGGATCAAGAGTTCATGGTAAGATGTGAACTTTAATTAAATGAATTAAGGATATATTATGTGAATGTTAATGAAGTTTGCAAAAAAAAGTGAATGGCACCATTACAAGTGAGCATGTTTTCTGTGATTTGCATATCTCTTGAATGTATAGTATCATTTCTTCAGATTATTCTTTTCTTTCTTAACTACTACATCAGATAGATGTTCTATATCTCTAGTAGAAAATATCTATGAAGTGCATCTGAACAGGATCAAAACATTTTCCCTTTTAAAAAATTATTTGGCGCTAATAGTAAAATAAAAGAAGTTACAATTTCAATCCTAAAAAAGCCAAAGCCAAATCTGGCCTGATTTTTCAATGTTTATTGTTCGGTGAAACATAAATTTGTCATGTACTGTATTTTATAAAACCATTACACGTTCCTTCAAGCAAATCTATGAGGTGAAAGCTATCATAGATTATTTAGAAGTGAAGTTTTAACTCTTCTATAAATACTTAAAATTAGTATGAGCAACAGACATTTTGAAGATAATAACAGTGCATTTCCCTTGTATTGGATAGGAGTACAGGACATTATCTGTGCAGATGCTCTTGCTCCTCCTGTTCGTGGCATTTCAACAATGTGCAAGGTTCCTTGTCAAATCTGTTGTAAGTGACCTAATCACGAGCAGCTTTCTGCATGCCCATCCTTTCATCTGTAAAATCCTGGTTTCCCACTAACCAATCAGTTTCAATTCTAAATGTACACTCTATTTCTCTTTTCCTCTCCCTTGTACCTTACTATTCCTGTAGTGCCCTTTTCTAAAGTGTCCTCTTGGACTGCCTGGAAATCCCTTCGCTTTCTGATCTGTAAGAAACCACTTTGTTGACAATGGGCATGCTCAGCCTGTGAAATAGTGCATGATTCCTGCCTCTGAGCATTCTGTGATCAGAATGTAAAGGTACCGTGCCATCTGCTAAAATTTTGTTCATCACGGTGTCTCCTAATTTTCCATTTAGCTTCCAGACCAGCCAGCCTTGATAGTGGCAGAACATCCACTAGCAATAGCAATAACAATGCTTCACTCCATGAAGTCAAAGGTATGCTGTAGGTGAATTTGCATACATGCTTCATTTCCATTATTTTCTCTGTAAGATCATCGATACAGGTTAAAAAAAGAACAACCAAAAAAATTCCCACAACACACCACAGCATGTTTTTCTTTAAGCATTTTACAGCCTTCATTCCCCAAATTAGGAAAGGATAGAAGTATTAGTAGAACTTATGTTTTTAATAAATATTAAAAGGGTGATAGTAGTATATGTTACATACTATTTTAAACCAAACCAAACCTAACCCAAGTAATGATGTTACAAAATAAGAATTCCCCCCCAATTAATTTAAAATCGCTTATTTTTAAGCAGACAAGTTGCTCCATTTTTTTTCTCCTAGCATCCTACCACATGTGCACTGCTGCTGTAAAGCTGTATAGTGTACAACACAAACCGGACAAAATGGCATATGTAATACCATCCTGTAAACTTTTATATTTTGTTTTTAAAAGATTAATAATGTTCCTGGATTTAGCAATATTCTCTAAATTTCATTTATTACGAGCCTTGATATATTTTTGTGTATAATGGCCGTTCTAGCTTGAGACCATTGTACATACTAAACTAGAATGCTGCCAACTCAAGACTTCATTTAGTATTCATGGCTTGCATTTATTAAACAGTATCTCTTTGTTTGGAAATYTAGAGATGAATGTTAGCTTAAGAGTTTTATAACTTTATTTTCTGCCTGTTTGATTACTCCCTTCTGTAAAAGATTCTTTGAGGTAGTCCTCGCCCCAGTTTGCGTACAGGATTAGAAATTTCTGCTGTAAACTAYTTATCTTTCTTCAAACTTAAGTTCATTTCTTAGGAGTAACATGAAGTAGGAAATACTTGATTATTCATCAGTATTTTTTAAGCAATTCACAATTATTGAAAAATAAAAAGAATTGGTGTTRTGGAACTTATTTTGCATTTAATGCCATATGCTTCCTTCAGGTCACAGTTGTAATAAACTAAAAGTAATGGCAGAAACTATTGGAGAAGCAGCATTCCTAAATAGTTCTTGTTGAAGAACTATGTTGAAGAAAGTATTTTCTTTCCATTCCATCCTTTGTATTTCATTTAATGTAAAACTCATTAATAGTATAATAGAGTGTGTGCCTCACAGTGATGCTGAACAGGAGTGGAGGCGTATCTTTAGCTTCTTGCAATATAGTGTTATGTAGGTGGAGGCCCAGATTATAAGTGAAAGGTAGTTTTTTTATTCAAAAGCTATCATGCCATGTTTAAAGAGCTGTAAGAGGTAAGTCAGGCGAGTGCAATTGTATTAATAATACATTTGGTTTGAGTAACAAAGGACAACTGGATTTTTTAGTATTTTAAATAGAATTATTGTTAATTGAATCTGATCATGTTCCAGATTTGAGTAAGGTTATACTGTTCAACAGCTTTCATATATTTTTCCTATGGAATACTTAATACCATTTACCCCCAAAGCAGGTGCAGTTAACAATCAAAGCAGGCCGCAAAGTCACAGCAGCGGAGAATTTAGTCTGCTACATGAACATGAGGCTTGGTCTAGCAGCAGCAGCAGTCCTATTCAGTATTTGAAAGGTCATACAAGGTCTAGTCCTGTGCTCCAGCAAAGAACGCCTGAAATACTGGATAGTCGTGGAAAACATATCAAAACCGGTTCTCCTGGAAGTGAAGTTGTTACCCTGCAACAGTTCTTAGAAGAAAGCAACAAGAGTACCTCAAGCGAGGTTAGTTTAAAAAATATTTTAACTATGTATTATCCCATATATGGGCACAGAATTAATAGAAGACTTATAGTGAGTWGAATTGCTTTAAAACTTTGTGGAGATACTGGTTACGCCTGCGTTAAGAAGTAGTGTGGACTGTATCCTGATAAACTGTACTTGCTGTATTRCACACAAAATCATCGGGAATTTCGCAGCTCGACCCCTTCCAGGTTACTGAATTAGGTAAAAAAGTCRATCTCTACTGCACAAAATTATCCAGCGTACTGATGCATGGTACACTCATCAGAGTTCAGATGGAAGGCCATAAACTCGAAGTAGGTTTACTTTTCTTCTTCCAGTTCAGCGCTTGGCTTCAGTAAGAGCTGTTGTCAGATCTGTCTTACATCAACAGGAAGGAAGACGCTTTACTTCATTCCCTGAGGAGAGATTCTTGTCCGCTTCAGTTTCTTTTTTTTTTTTAACTCGACTGGGCAAAAAAACTGGCCTTGGAGCTCATTGGAATCTGAGAGGAATAAGACAAAGAGAATGTTTCTCTAAATCAGTGACAGTTTGTTAGAAGCCCAGAATCACCTTGTCTCTGCTAGTATTCTGATTTCCTCATCACTAGTTCTTGAGTAGATCTGTCCAAAACCTAGAAGTGCTCTAGGATAAAGCAAGCCAGTTACTGTGACTAGGGCCTATCAAGAGTAAGGATCCATCTATTTTTAACAATACAATTGAAATTGAAAAATATACATGCACAGCTGAATTGATTGGGGTAGTCTGTGACTTGAGTCTGGACTAAATTTCTGGATTTCTTGTTAGATACTTAAAATGACCTCTCATCTATGTCTATCTGACAAGGATTTTTGGTTTTTAAGCATTAGACAATACTCTTCTGGCAGTAGACATAAAAGAAACCACCTGAGTCATCAAGTCTAGTCCACTGCTGTTCATGAATTACAGAATCCCTTTCATAGCATCACAGAATCATTCAGGTTGGAAGGGTATTCGAGAGGTCTCTTTCCAGTCTTCTGGCAGAGCATTTCCTTAATGCTCTTAGCTTAATTCTTTCCAARTTGTCTCTTCTACCATTTTGAAAGAGACTGCAGTCTTTCTCCACTGAGTCTGTGAATAGTACTCACCTAAACTTTTTTTTCCAGCTCTGAGGTCTTTTCTCCAAAAAGAAGAAAACCGGGAGCTGTCCGGTCCAAATTTAGGCACCAAGGGTACCTAAAGGTGTTATGTGCTTTGTATTACTTTYTGAGGTTTTTGTCTTTATTATTTGAGTGTATAAAGAATTTAAGCTTTTAGCCCTGGATGATCAGTCTAAGTTAAAATAATAGTCTGTATGAAATTGCTTAGGAAGTATTGATGAGTGATGGCAGAGGGCAAGTGGGTGAGGAGATGAACTGGAAGTTTTGGTCATCTGATTTGTTGCATTAATCAGGATTACAGGAACTAATTCCAGATAGTTATGATCTGTCTGACACCTAGTTTTCAAGGTACTTGCTTGTAAGCTGTACAGAAAACTCATGAGTATGTACCGTAAATGTTTAATACTGCTTTTAGAACTGAGAAATTAAAAAAACAAACAAACAAACAAAAAAAACTTTTTAGAATTGTTCTTAATTTATGTCCACAAAGATTGCTTAAGAAAAGGTCAAAATTACAATTCATAAATTTGTAAGATGTTTCATATTTTTGACAGATGAAATCTGCAAGTGAAGAGAATCTTTTAGATGAAGTCATGAAAAGCTTATCTGAGTCTGCGGAGCTGACAGGAAAGGAAAAGCTAAGAAAACAGCCGTCTGCTGGTTGTGGTATTGTGAGATCATTAAGTGTAAAAAATACAGTAGATTTCTCAGATGGACGATCCATTAAACCAGAACAACTTATAAGGCCCAGCCTTCGTAAAACTGAAGATACCTACTTTACTAGCTCTCCAATAAAATTTACATCAGGCGCTCAAGGGAAGGCCAAATCAGTTAAAGAAAAGATACAAGCAACTGTATCACAGCGACAATCAAGAGATTGCAATCCTTATGCTACCTTACCTCGTGCAAGCAGTGTGATTTCCACGGCGGAAGGAACGACTCGAAGGACAAGCATTCACGATTTTTTGTCTAAGGACAGTAGGCAACCTGTATCAGTTGATCCAGCACCATCCACCGCTGACAGAAGTGTTCCATCAACCTCTAGTGAGTACTCAGCACACCAGTTACCCTCTAATTTTTTTCACTGTGTGGCTTACAGAGTAGATTGTGTTCCACAAAGCGATGCAGCTAATACAGTTAAACCACGTAATTTAGGATGTAACTCTGATGTGCCTAAGACTTCAAGGATGGAAAGGTCAAATTTTCGTGAGAGAACTTTGCTAAGCACAAGTGTGTTTAATGATAAAGTCAGTATATCTGGTAATGACAGCACAGGATCATTTACTGTGGCTCAGCCATTTTTATCCCTTAACACTGAATTAGTTAGTAATATAAGTGGATTGCCTCAAAGATCTACATCGAAAACAACTGATCAGGCAAATCTGTCAGCATTTAGATCAGTACCGAAAAATCAAGAACAGCCTTCTGCTAATCAGAAATCTGATCATAGTGACCTACGGTCAGTTCTAACTAGTGAATTTGTTCCTACCACCTGTGTAAACACTAGTGAGGCTGAATCCCCGCTACTGGTTTCTGAAGATAATAAAACTGTGTGGTATGAGTACGGTTGTGTATGATAAGGAAGTTGTATTACTAAATATATATATATAGTCTAATATGACATATAGGTGTTCTTCTCAATGTCCACTGGATTTAGACAAAATTTCACTACAATGAGAAAATAGTTTCTTGTTAGATCTGTGGGTKGTTGTTTTCTCAGAACAATGGCATAGGGCTCAATTGTGTACTCTAGCATGTTTGACTGTAAAATTGTAACCTCACCAAAGTTTGCATGAAACATTAATTGCACTGTATATATTTTGCATGCCTTTAAAAGTCTTTATAATACAAGTTATATTTTTTGTCACGCAGTACAAATATTTTGGTTTTTTCCTGTACATTACTGAATGCATGTTAAACCAATCGCATGCTGCATTGCCAAAAATGGCACCGTGAACAACATACTTTCCGGTACAAAGACAGTACTTTTCAGTTGTGCTCATGCTTTCAGATGTATCAGTAAGACACTGATGATGTATTTGGAGTAAAAATACTTCCCCCCCCACCCCTTCTTTCAAAAATGAGATACTAATGAAAAGAAGCATTTAGAGGGATTTCAGTGTCTTACCCTTTTCATTTATGCCATGTCCTGGCATAAATGCACTTTGCACAAGGAACAAGTTACAGCCCAATAATTCAGTGCCTCTAGCTTGCACAATAAATATGAATTACTGTTCATACTTATTAAAATATTTGAACATTAATAAATACAAAGACCATTCATAATCCTAAACATAAATGATAATTCTTATGAAGAGGTAATAAATAGTCACATGATATGCAGCACTTGTGATGAAAAAATGACCCTTTCCACCTTTTCCCTTTTGTATGCTTTGTCTTTCCACGTCTGGTGTACAAATGTGGTGAAGTGTGCGGTTTTATTAGGAGTCAAATAACAGAGTTATATGAGACTCCTTGTGATGTATGGTAATAAAAACCTGTATTGATTATGGTGGAAATTCATTTTTTCGTCTTAATAGAAGACACACTAATATAATAGAAAACAAGACGTGTAACAAAATAACAGAAAAACTGTTAAATTAACACAGTTAAATAAAAGAAAAAATAACAAAAAGTTTGCTTGCAGAATTATAGGAGTATAGGAATGCTTAAGCCAATAACTCATTAAATTCCAGATGACCAGCTAAAGAGAAATGTTGAAAAGTAATTACTTAATATGCCACTGTCTCTGCAATTGCTTGAAACTTCTTAATCGTAAATATAAACAGAGTTTAAAATTGTATCGTACTTAAACCACAATTACATGAGGCCTTAGGCATTAGCACTTTTTTGCAAGAGGAAATAGTTACTGACAGTTATTGTAGGCTGAAATTACAACCGCTATAAAAAAACTGAATGAAAATATATCTAGAGGAAAAATATTTAAAATTGAAAATAAATATTAAAAATAATGAATGTCATATTCTCATTTTTACAGTTGAATTTATTTTGCCAGCAGTTCTGTGGCAGTCATGGGCTGAACTTGAATTCCTTAGTGTTTAACTAGGGAGGGGTAGAAGTGCTGCAAATAACACAGTTCCTCAAGGAAAAGCGGTAGACATCCCATATACAAGTTTATAAGGTCTCCATTTCATAGAGGAGAATTGGTAATAAAATGCGGAGATAGCCCTTTCCAGAGCTCCAGCTACATTTCAAGGTGGGGAAAAGGAACGAGAGGAGAAGATTGGATGTTCCAAAGACATTCTGTGGAGGGTAAAATTACCATTTCAAAACGTAAAGCCAGCCATCCTTTACCATGTCTGCAGGCATCCATTATTACTGGGCTGATAAATTTCTCACTCCTCTTCAATGTTGTTCACAGCGTGCTGTTAGTTATTGCTGTATTCCCTCTAGAATTGTCTCACCATTAAAAAAAAAACAAACANNNAAAAAAAAAACCCAAACCCAAACAAAAACAAATCCAAATCGGAAATACAATCTTAATTTCACACGCATTTACTCTCACACAGCGAGATCAGTGTACTGATCTTGGGTCATGTCATTTGACTTCACTTCCATTGATCCGTAGATGTGTTTGAATTAGCTTTCAGTTGAAGAGTGCTGTTATCTGAAGCGACGTGTGCATAATACATTTTGCAAGTTATTTAAGGAATTACAGAGAAAATCTTCTTAGCTCTGAGAGTACTTATTACAAACTCATACTGTGCTACCAGTATCTGTATTTTTCTTAACTGATTGCAAGGCTGTGTCTTGCAGCGAGACTGCTTGTTACGAGCAGAACGAGGCTTGTAGCTAGGGGTAGTATCTTCTATTTAGATCAACTGCTATTGTTCGAGAAATCGGATAAGCTTTCAGGCACGCTATTATCTCCGTTTGCCAGCCTTGTCTTGCTTAGGTCCTTAGACCGTCACAGCTACAAAAAATGCCAACATTGTCTCCAGGTATGTTTATTACGAACTCCCCAGCGTGACCACTGAACCCCAATTGTAATCATGAGCAAGGCCAAGGTCTAAAGAGAAGTTGTAAAGGTTACGCCTGTAGAGTGAAGTTAAAGCTTGCTATCAAGGCAACAAAATACATTTTTTTCCAGCCACTGCCCATGGGGCACTTCAGTTTGCATCGTTTCATTTCTTTTCACAGCACTAAGCTTTCACATACAAACCAAATCTGATAGTGAATATTTATGCCTGATGTTTAATGCCTTTTAGCCTGTTTTACCTTACTGCAGGGGGGAGGGGGGCAGCATTAAAACAGCTTCTCTCTCAAGCACAAAGGGCTTCAGAATAACTGAGTGGTAGTGTCTTTGAACACTAGTGTCTCAGATCCTCTACGGGAGTTCTAGACTAACCTTGTCCAGCTCAAGCTACTATTTTGCATTGTTTTATAGATTTGTAATGAATTGCATTTGAGTTCTGAGGATAATAACTTTTTGTGCTCCTATTTTTGCTCCATTGAGTTCAGCTGCAGCAGCAAAAGCATGCTGCTAGAGTTTTTTTAATGTCTCTGAAAAATAAATTGTTGACATTTGTTTATTATATATGAAAGAAAACAAATGTTTTAATGCACAGAAGGATTATTTTTCCTCCACTTTTTGGTCTTTAGGCTTTAACAATAACATCGTGGATGTCTCTTTTGGTCTATGCTCAAATAGTGGAAGGATCTGTGAAATTCTTTTCAGACCCAATCACTACTGTTCCTCGGCCATTCAAATGGCTGACTGTAAAACACACAGTGCACTTGCTCATTCCTTGGTCCCTGCTGCCTTTAAAAATGATAAGTTAGGACTTTGCATGGTAATTATAAACACTAAATATATGGCTGCTGGCCAAAAAAGGTTTTGTTGTTCAGGCTCAATAATTTGCTTGCAGTTAAAGGTTTGCTTGATGCTTCGCTTTAAGTGAATAGTAAATTAAGATACTGCATTTTGCACGTTCAAGCTGTTGCATGCAAAGATAATTTTCTGTTTTGCAGAATTGAATGTGAACATTTCTGTCAATGTGTAGCAGGTAAAAATGCGAAGATGAGTTAAGTTCTCTGCTAGGTTCAGTCAGCCTTGATTACATCTGATTTTTTTTTTTTTTTTTTTTTTTTTTTTTTTTCATACAGGCTGAAATTTAGGGTTAGTGTATCTAAAGGTTAAGTCTATCTGATTGTGGCTTTGAAAATAATACCTGGTTATTCTAAATGCTAAGATGAATTTTCGGGAGTGTAGTTGAGTAGGCACTTCCAGTGAGTTTCTTCTATCCCTCTCCTCTGTCCTTTCCTCTAAAAAAAAAAAAAAAGTGTTTGTATATCCTTTTGCTCTACTAATAAGTAGAATGTATTTTATGCATGAGGGTTTTTTTCATGTCCTGATAAACACAATGAATAACATGAAATGCTTTTCTCTGCAGATGTGGAAGCTATCCCAGAAAGCAGAAATTCAAAAAGCAGGTCTAGGGAGCAACAAAGCTCCTAATTCTATTACCCACTACATGAGATGTGGGCCAAGTGGTGAGTTTCCTGCCCAAAATGTAAATGAGATTAATTTCATTTACAACAAACTAACAGCATTACATATAAGAACAAGTGCACATTGCATTAACCAGATGTAAATACTGCTTGCTTAACTGGCTTCTATCTTGCTTATTAGTTAAGCCAGAACAGGTTGTTTTACAGCAGTTATTTTGCCTGTGTAGGCAGGGAACTTCATCCCATTTAGCCTTTTGCCTGTAAAAATTACATTTATTTTTATTTTTCAAATCTCTTGAAGAAGAAAGTTCAAAGAAGTCACATTAAGAAGTAATATTGAAGTCAGTTCTTAGAAAGGGACAGATAAATCTAAAAGAATAGTTTAACAAAACATATAAAGTATTCTATACTACAAGGAAACTGCCTTTTTATAAAGCTTGTCTTTGGCATTCTGTCCTTCTCTTGACTTCATTAAAACATCTTTGATGCATGCTATTAGTGCTGTTAGTTCTGTTAGTGACTTAACTCTGTATTTTTTACTTCTACACTTTAAGCTTTTCTTACGTTCTTTTCTCTTTCTACCTTTCAACTGAACACAGAGAGAAAAGTGTCCTTCAGTATCTCAGTATGAAGCCTTTATATCTGAAGTAACAAGACAGCGACTGTAGGAATCATTAATAAAAATTAAGGGAATTTTTTACATTCTTCGTGACTAGAGCAGGCAAGAAATAAAAACCTACCTACCTACCTTCCTTCCTTCCTTCCTTGAATCAAGGAGCTCTACTGGAGTCTACTGCCGAAAATTTGTAGATGGTCTTAGGAATTATTGCACATTGCACTGTTAAGATCTACTGAATAAAGGACAGTTCTCATCTCCCTAAGGACCAAGAATTTTAAGGTCTCAAGAATTACTCCAGGAAAAAAAAAAATACTTCTTTCGTCTTCTGTTCATGAAATTAGCCACTGATTTGCTTAAGCTTCTGCTAATGATTAGCCAAAAAACCCCATAACTAGCAGTTTATATTTACTTCTGTAAATCTAAAATAAATGCTGTAGTATTTTGTTGAAATTGACTGTATATACAGATGCAAAAACCTCACAGCTTACTGGCACTTCACTGCCTTATTTGGTTAGCATTATCTGCATGAAATTGCTCTTTAAAAAGTTATGCTGATTTTTGTTGCATACTGCAAGAGAAAAATCTGTTTACATACATGAAAAAGTTCGATAACTAACAAAAGTGGGAGTCATGGGATAATCGTATTATATAGAAATTGTTTGTCATTTGTGTTTTTCACATTCCCAAGTTATTCTGCATATATATGTTCAGATGTTTCTGACAGGAAATTGTCAGGTATGATTTTTCTATAACTTTTATTTTAATATAAGGCTGTTTTCAACAAATGGCATTTCCAGGATAAGACTGTCTTACGATGTTTGTGTATTGACTGATTTTTTTTTTTTTTTTTTTTTTTTTTTTTTTTTTTTTTTTTTTTTTTTAATTGTTTGTCTTTTGACATGAGCTGATTGTGGCTTAGGAGGTTTCTTGATGGCAAAAAGAAATGTAAATAATATCATATGCATTTTACAATCAGTTCCCCTTAAGGTTATCTTTTATTAGTAAGATACATTTTGTTCATTATTGATTTATATTAAAGTCAACAAATGTTATTGGTACATTCAGTGGTTGCATACATTTGTTGTCTTGAAAGCGTTTGCAGAGAGCTCAAAGGAAGCGTACGTGAACTTACAGGCAGATCCAAAATGAGTTATCATAATTACATTTTATTACAAATCAATCTCAATCAGCCCATTCATATTCCTGTTCTAAAGGGTTAAGTTAACTGTGTAACCTCCTAGCATCCCGTCTGCCGACAGGCACGTACGTAACTTCATCTCCAGCTATCTCCATTCACATAAGTAAAGGTAAGCATGGCGTATTTGCAGAACTAGGGTTGCAGGCTCCCTGTAGATCGATCGCACTGCTGCCTAGGCTGTGTGGTAGAGCCACTGCAGCTTCGGCCGCTTAATAACAACTTGTTTCTTGAGGCTTACAGGTTTTGTCATTTATAAAGTCTCAAGCTGTCAGGGACAGTTGGAACAGAATCATTTTTCACTGGAGAGAGAATGCAGTTCAACAGATTCAAAAGCATACTGGCAAGTAATTTTTTTATGTTACTGAAATTTTGTCAAAAGGGGAAAAAAGAGGAAAGTTCAATAAGCTGTAGAAGGGGAAATTTTCTTGGTTGTTTTTTTTTTTTTCCTTAATGTGACATCCTTCTGAAATACTTTTTATGATAAAATGTGCTAAAAGATCTAGATCTAAACAGAGTATTTTGGTTTTACAATATAAATACTTGGTTCAGCCTGGGATTGTTTTCACAGAGATTTTAAACATTTTTTGGTTTTTTTCTTAAGTGAAAATAGGACCAATTTTGCAGCTCTCCACCATATAGAATTTCCATTCTTCCTCTGAAGATGTTTCTGGTATTTCATTAAAGTCATTGGTTTATTTTGATTACCAGCTCACACTAGTATCCATTTCTGGTCCCTTATTTCTCACTGTCAAGATTTTCACTCATTTCAGTGGAAGCATGGTGATTTTTGCAGCGTATCAACATAGATTAGCAATCCCAGGAGTGATCTGAAGCCCAGAGCACTCCTGAAGTCCCGCTCCACAATGGTTTTGTAGGCAGCCCGAGCTCAGTTGCGTTTGGAATAATTTCCCATGTCGTAACTGATACTGTGACGTTTTTGAGAAGGGTTTGGGGCATTCCAGGCCGTGCAGTGACAGCTACGAGATGTCACCAGAGGGGTGGGTGGGATGGATGGCAGTGGCGAGAAGAGGTGCAGCGTGTCAGGGCTTGTACACCTCTATACAGGGAATTGCTGYGTTCCTGCACGCACTCAAAGCTCGGGGCATAGCTGAGTTTCTCCCCCAAATACCAAGTGAGACAGACAGAGCCCTGACGTGCTCCAGGAGAAAAGTACTCTAAGCAATAAGAATTTGGTGTCAAGCCTGGCTTCTGTGTCATTCCTGTACTGCAATACAGGCAGAGCCATAGAGACTGAAGGAAAAGTTGCCTTTACAGAATTTCATAGGCAAAGATACAAAATCTGGAATGCCAGTAGCCCTTACTAAGGGCATAGCTGTTATGAAAGAGAATTGAAATACCATAAATACTAGGAAAATATCTCTGATTCTAAATTATGATATTTTCCAGCTCATTTCAGGGTCTGATTGT
The DNA here is from genome assembly GCA_035582835.1 of Phoebastria nigripes. NCBI lineage: Eukaryota > Metazoa > Chordata > Aves > Procellariiformes > Diomedeidae > Phoebastria > Phoebastria nigripes. The sequence continues at coordinate 725,473 of JAYKAV010003210.1, forward strand.
GACTGGATTCTCCTAGCTCTCTTTGACAACAGAGGACTGATGCATTTCAAACGATTAAACCCTAACCATTTAGTAGCGTCACTATTTTTAGAAGAACACGCGTGTCTTGAATTAACAGATTTAAACTGTAGTGCCAAATGCTGTTTGTATTCACAGAATCTGAGCAGCTGTGCGTGTTTAGGTAGATTCTCCGAGACCCTGGGAATTAGGCAGGAGTGGCATATTGCCATGACTGCATGGCAGGCGCTTCTCTGCGAGGAGCATTGCTGCCCTTGCCACACGTGGCCGTGTCATTTTCCTCGCACGGGCATCTCCCGACGTTTCATTTATTAGCTCCGCTCTTTTCTGTGTTCGTGAAGTTGCCCAAGATTACCCGTCACAACTTCTACGCTTGCTTTTTGCATATTATTACACCTTCTTAAAGCATCTGTGCAATCACAGCCAGGGTGTAGTCACAAACTTTGCAATTACTATTTAACTGATAACAGGTATTAGAAATGAACCCCCCTCATCCAAAAACCTAAGCAAAGTTTCCTTGTTTGAGAGAATCAGCACGAGTTTTGGGGCAGAATTCATCCTGCTAGGTCCGAGTCTAGCGCAGGTTGGATTCGTGTGCCGGGAGTCCTGGCTAGTGCCCGTCTGTGCCACTGTAAGCAGGTTTCAACCCACTTTGTCTGCATCAGTACAGGAGCCAGAGCGGGATTTTGGGTTGTATTTGCTAAATTAGCCAAAAGCAGCACCGGGCATACATTCGCATTCAAGAGATCAGAATCTACTGCTCCCAGCACCTTCTTTTGCAAAGAAGTTCCAGAGCAGAAGAGCAGTCAGGAGGTTATCTATGCTCTGATGATTTTTAAATTATTTTCTTTTTCCTTTCTTAATCTTTGCAGTCTGTGCCCTTAAAATTGAAATAAAACAAAAACATAAATTTAATTTGGGAGCCACTTCACATTTTCTGAAACACAAACTCCCAGGGGAAGCACACAGCAGCTGTTGGACAGCATACAACGAGAGTACACAGCTTTTTACCGCAAGAGTTGCCAAATCTGTCACTGCTAGTTCAAGATTACAAAAGAGGTTGTAGTACTATACAATGTATAATTTTTATTTACTTTTCTGATAGTCTGCTGAGGATTTAGTAACATTCCCAACATGTATTATTTCTAAACTTTTTCCGAGACATGATGCAGCCTYAACAAAGGAGCTCATGTATGATTTTTAGCGTTAGATGATAATGTATATGTAAATAATGCTTTGATATTAATAAAACTGCCTTAAAGGAATGTACCTAGGTGTGAAACAAAACTTAAAAAGCTCTTATTTAAAACTGTAATTTCCTTTACATACTGATTTTTTAAATGTTTGCCATTGTATACATTTATTAATGATGTTATTAAAATGCCAAACCAAATAATTTTTATTCTTATTTTGTGTGTACATTTAGACACACTTTTTCTAGAAACTGGTGTTACTGGAAGGATATTGGTGTTAAGTAATGGCGTTGTGGTCAGTTGGTGATGTGTTCAGTGAGTATTTCTTCCGGAAGGAAACTGATAAAACCGTAGCAGAATTTTTCTGGACAGCGTGTAGTTTGTTTCGTGTTGTTTGTGTAGACCTGTGTAGCTCTTAACTATACACTATTTTGATATTATTTTAAAAAAAAAGACACTAATTTCATAAGTAAATACAAAAAGAAATAATTCTAGATTTGCCAAATGTAGTATTTGAAGCTCTGATTTTGCTTGGTGGTTATTTTTGCTGAGACAAGTCTCAATCTCTTCTGAGGACAAAGGTAGTTAAATTTTAGGTGGTACAGATTTTAAGATTCATGAAGCACAGTAAACTGCCATTGTGCACGTGTCTTTAAAACAATTTCTCACATTTAAAGCTTTCTGGATTTAAAAACTTCGACAAGTCAAATTTAATATTAAAGTGATAAAGGATTTTGGGGTCCCACAAAGAAGAAACCTTAAAGGGGAGGGAGAGTGAGTAGCAGGCAAGATAAATTTTACTTCTAAAGACACACAAGACTGTACCTGAGTATCTAGCTAATTTAGTAACGCATTTGTCAATCCAGAGTTAATTAACCCAGTATTCCCAAATACCAGCCAGATGTTCCTTTCAGTCTTTTATTTAACAACAACTATAAAATCTCACATGTATCTGGACATCTTTCTAGTAGCTCTTCCTATAGCGTCAACATTTTTAGGTCGCTTCTCTCCCATTTGAGACAACTGCCATGATAGATGGGGTTGCTTTGTGTCTTCCAAAGGTGGAGGGGAGAATTTAAACTGCTGTATCACGAAGTACTCTGCTGTTGAGTTCACATCTCTGAGAACAGGTGCCAGATCCTTCAGAAATGAAGGAAACTGTGGTAAGGGTGTTTGTGAAGTAACTTGCCTTGCCTGAGAAGATGCTGCTTCTTACTCAGTTAATGGTAGTTGTTCATTCTGTAGAATTAAAGAGTTCACTTTCTTACGGGGGGGAAAAACCCAATCCAACACATTATGATGTTCGCAGCTCATAGAACTCTCTTGGCCATCTAGAATGAAACGGAGTCAAATTGGCTGATTTTTGCCTTRTGTTTCTTTTGAAGTGTTTCCCTTTATCACTGTGCATGATGCAGTAGCAAATAGTCATCCAAGATCACAAGCCCTTTTATGTGTTTTTTCTTCGTGCTTCTGTATTCTTTATTTCCGTTCTGCCTCAACTTGTGTTGACCCTGTTGCCTGCCTCTAGGCGTAGTTTGTACATGACATTTTTGTTGGGCTGTGTTGAAAAGCCCTTTTCCCCGTCGTCTTCAGATATTGTCCCTCACTTTCACTACTCCCCTGTCTCTGGGTTTTGTGTGGGTGCTCGTTGCCACAGCATGTTTACTGGACCTCATGGAGTTTCTGCTGCTTCTCTCTTCAACACAAAATCTGCTTGAAGGGGGTTTTATTCCTTTAGGCAGGAGAGAGGAGGAGAAAGAATTAGATTAGAAATTTAATGTTGAGAATGTACTGGTCTTGTTCTTGTGATAGTAGATACTTTTCTATACTAAATATATATAATCTATTGAAAGCCAAATCAGCCTCCCCTCAACCTCTTGAACACATGGATGTTTGTATGTGCAGTCCCTTTCTCCCTGAGGGGAGAAGCTCGAGTACAGCTACTTGCTGTACCATTCTTTCCATTCCTGTAGGTGCTGGTTAAGGCACAGCAGAGCAGAGAAGATGCACGGCCTCCATGGGTTCGTGAATCTGTAGAAATGGTGCACAAAAGTTCATGCAGTTCCGGGCTGTACTAACTTTCCTCCCAGGAATCCCCAGGACATACACCACCTGGTCAGCAACCCACAGTAACATTACTCCTTGGAGCTCTTCTGCCCGGAGAGAGGCCGGTACCGGGGCCTTAATCATTTCCCAAGAGGAGGATACTGTGAAAGTGAAAATGCAACTAAAAACGTAGACAATCAAATGCGTTTTCTGTAGTGTAGCTGTTTTTTTCTAGGTAAAAATAATAAAAAGAAAGCAACATGTAGTAGGGGATACGTGGGTACAGGTACACAATTTAGACATCTCTGTCCTGTGTGTGTAGACAAATATTTTAGAACTTTTAAGTTAATTTGTTATTTCCTAATGATGTTAAGTTTAAACCTTCAAGGCCAGTACCACACACAGAAATTTCCAGTTTTATCCATTTTATTAACAAACAGTGTAACAACATTTAAATAACACCTTCTCTACTTACTGGTTAACGTAGTGGTAGATTGCAAACATGTCTTTGTAATAATATTGTGTTAAACTTCTAATAACCCGAAGACAGTATTTTTTCTCACCAGATTATACAATATTAACTTCCACAATTGAAAAAAATAAAGGAGTAAGCCTGTTTTTTGAAATTTTATTTGTAACGAGACTTTCACCAGTTTTGCTCTACAAAATTATGCCTAGTAATAGAAAAGTGAACTTCATCTACTTCATGTCTTCATCAAAATGTATGATGACGGGATCGTGGCCTGTTGATCTCACAAACTTCAAAAAGTCGTCGGGGCTTAAGCCCATGGTTGCAGAATTTGTCATTGGATGAAAATACACCTTTTCGTGGCCACCTTCCAGAAAGCCAGCATCCAGCACAAACCTCACCTCTCCCTGGTCACAGAAGAGGGCTAGTGGTGTCGCACAGCCCTGGCCCACTTTTAGCTTTTCCAGCATGGCATTTTCATCAGCAAATCTTAGGTTTCCWCTTCCCACACCCAGTTTCTTAGCAAGATCATTTAAATTGATCTGCCTGTTGTGCAGAACAGTCACCAGCCAGAACCCTTTCTTCTTTTTGTCTTTAAGAAAAAGGTTTTTACTGTGACCTCCTTTCATGTGTTGGACATGGGGCATCATCTCTTCAACGGTGAACACCTGGAAAATACCATCAGTGTAGTGTGAGGCTCTATATCCCGCTAGACTTTTAGTTGCGTACTGGCAGGTATCTTGTGTTAAATACTTAGAAAATACTGAATGTTATACTCAGCCTAAAAACTGTACCCTTTTATCAAGAAATTTTAAAAGACCACAAATAAAATGCAACATACTGCTCCTGCACGCTTTCCGAATCATTTCTGTCTCATGTATACAGCAAGAGTATCACACTTGAAAAATGCAAAAAGGCAGTCCCTACAGCACTCCTTTTTGCGGCTCCACCACAGACAGACTGGAACGATGTGGTGCGTGCACTTTTAACTGGGAGTGAGAAAAAGTTTGGAAAGATCTTGGATGCCGTCGACTTCACGGCGAAAAAGCGGATGGGCCGTAGCTCCCGTGCCGGGGAACTGGAGGAGAAAAGGGGCTCTGGAGGACGGCAATGTGGAGGGGGAACGACTCAATGTCTGCTGCCGTCTTGCTCAGCGGCCCCTACCTGGGGGTGCTCGGCGGTGACCGTGGCGATGTCCAAGTCCCGCAGCCGCTGCGCCAGCGCCTCCCGGAGCTCCGCCGCCATCGCCGCCTCACTCGGCCGGGCCGGGCGGAGGGGCGGGCAGCACCGCCACCACCGCCCCTTCCGTCGGGCAGGGCCCTGCCGAGCGCCGGCTGCCGTCGCGTCAAAATGGCGGCTGCCCTGCCTAAGGGCAGGTCGGAGCTGGTTGCCGAGGCCCTCGCCTTAAAACCAAACGCTGGAAGAGGGCGCCCAGAGAGGCTGTGCGGTCTCCTGTGGAGATACTCAACACCCGGCGGGACGCGATGCCGGGCAGCCTGCTCCCCCTGACCCTGCTGGAGCCAGGGGTTGAGGTGGTCTGCAGAGGCGCCTTCCCGCCTCCACAGTTCTGTGGTCCTGTGACACGGCAGCGACCAGAGCTGGCTGTCCCCTGGGGGGGAGAACAACCTGGCTGTCCCTCCTCTCCTTCAGCTCCACGGGCCTCCTGCCCTCCTCCTCCGGCCGCACCCAGCTGGAGAACGAAGTTCTCCATACCGCTTCTCCATACGGCTCCGGTACCTCCCCTCCCGCCCAGCTCAATGTATTTCACGTTTCTTAAAACAATCTCTTTCCTTGTCAAATAGTGACATTAAAACAATACATTGCTTTGACGTACACCAGGTTTTCACATCCAGGGTGAACTGTATTTGGTTCAAATACTGGTTTCAAAACAGGTATTTGTCTCAAATATCTACCAATTAAATTCTTCGTATATGTGCTTACTGTAATTTCACATGCTAGCTTGTTGCCTATGTATGGTTTTGCTGAAAATATTGCTGCTAAATAAGGAAGTTAAGAAAAATTCAAAGCTAGAAAAATCAAAATAAGGTAAACTATTTAAGTTAATTATGCACACTAAAAATGAGAACTGCATAATCAAATGGGTTTTTTTAAAGGCAACCAATAATAATCAAGAATTGCAACTACGGGACAAAGCCAAGCATTAACGGCCATACAGTTACACGGAAAATATTTCTACATCCCACACCATCATCCTGACCTATGACATCAGAAATTATTTGTTTTCAGTTTGCTCTTCAGAAAAACAGGCAACCTATAATAAAGCTTTAAATTAAAACAGTATGAATCTGTGGTTAAGAGACATGTGGATAAAATACGATCCCACGCTAATTCCCAGAGCCTTACAGCAGCGCATAGAAAGATTTCCAGGCAGCATCCAACGGAAGATCAACACAAAAAGCAGATTTGCAGTGAACTCTGGTGACTGTTTTGCCTGCTAAATTTATCTTTCAAATAAAACGTTTTTCAGGTCAATCCCAGACTCACCAGGCCGTCCCATCGCGTGAAGGACACGTGGCCCTCAGCACACGGGCGGGCAGCTCGGCGGTGTCCGTGGGCTTGCGCCATCTTTCTGCCCAATTTGTCTCCCTGTGCAGGAACACAGACTGCGTTTAATGCCCTTTGCACAACCTTTGATATTTAAGCTTTTGTACTATGGTTTATTTTTGAGATTATTTTTCCCATTTTACCTTTGGAGAAACCCTCGAGGGCCCTGTGCATTTTAAGGTATCAGTTAGTACCCGGCACATTCATCAGCAGATGGTGCCTTTGAAATACAGGACACGTGTTTTTTTTTTCTCAATACTCAGCATCATGAATGAGCAAACACTTGCAGTAGCGAGATACTAAGGGCAGCAAAACACATAGCTACCGCCTATTGCAAGCGTGCGGAGAACCACCTGTGTGAACTACTGCAAGTCCCGCATTATGAGGAAAACGTGTAAAATACACAGCTCCAACATACGTAGAGGAAATTACGGTTATTACTCATAACACACAATTTGCAGCTGCCTGATGATCGCTGTAGAAGCAGTGCTGTCCCAAGCAGACCCCAAGGCTAAAGGATGTCATAGAACATAACTTGGGATTATCTCTGGGTTTTACAAACAGCATTAATGAAGGAACATTAAAGATTTTTCAAAAACCACTTACAGAGCTTCCTCCTAGCTTTTCTGTTTCCTAGTCTACTAAGTGGTATTATTTCAGAGATGCCAAGTTAGAGAGAACTTAAAAAAAATCAGCCCTGTTAGATCGGAGGTGAGTGGGAGGACATTGCAAAGAAAAGCTACTATCTCCTGGTAGGCGGGAGAACCCTAAGTTTAAGTCTGTGTGTATATATACATATACACATTTAAAAAAACATCCAAAACCCTAGGATGAAGGTAACACAGCTCAGAAAAACCCGCCGGCCTTCTCAGCAGCGCCGCCCGCAACCTCCGTCCTGTGAGAGGATTTCCCGCCTCCTGTGAGGGGAGGCTCCACCCCCGCCCAGGGAGGCGGCCGTTGCGGCGCGCGCCGGCGGTGGCCGCCGCCACTGCGCCGGCGCGGTGCCCTCGCGCCACCCGGCGCATGCGCAGAGAGCGGCTCGCCCGGCGCCAGGCACGGAGGGCGAAGTGGGGAGGGGGAGCGGGCGTTGGTGGCGCGCGGGGGGCCGTTAGGCTTCCTCAGCGGGCCTGTCAGGGCGCGGGGCCGGGCCGGGCCGGCCATCTACGGCCAACGCTGTCGGGGGGCGGGGGACAGCGGGGGAAGGGTATGGGGGGCTGCGGCCGCGGGGAGGGCTGCAGCTGGCAGGTCTCGGGAGGTTGGCAGTCGCTGCGGTGTAGTCCCCCTCGCAGCAGGGTGAGGCTGTTTCTGAGGCAGCTGTTCGTGTTCGTGCCCCGTGGGGGTGAACGCGGTTTGTTAGACGAAAGGCCTGTGTAGCCTGATGGCTTCTCTGCAGTGCTAGCCAAATCGGTGAGCACAAGAGCAGTATGAGCTAGAGGGGTGCGCCTGTCCCGGCCACTGGTGACCCACGGGCCCCGAGAGCCAGCAGTGGTTTCTTTGCAGTTAGCAACCTCGCCTGGATTTCTCCTCTGTGAGCTTGTCCAGTCTCGCCTTGACCTTATGTTAGTTTTCAGTGTATGCAGCGTCTTGTGGTGGCTCCTGGGGGTTCCTCGGTTTTACCTATTCTGCCCCTTTAAAGTTCTCTTTAGGGAAAAAAAAAGTAGTTTTTGGTTGGTTAGTTTGTCATCTGTTCACTTCCTGCAGGTATCCGGATGCAAGAGAGTTTTTAAAGGGACCGCAGTCATTCTGAGAGGAACTGATAGCATTTCACTCATTTGGAGCTGCGTGGAAGATGGTACAAAGCCACCTTTGAGAGAAGGCCTAGAAGGTATAGAGCACAGCATCACTGAGCAGAAGGACAAAATAGGCAACTCTGAACAAGAAGAGAAGTTTGAATAGGAGACTGTTGTACAGGCTAGTTAGCAAAATGACTCAACCCAAAGTTAAGATGGTTAAAACAAGATGTGGGATGATCTGACAGAAGCATCTTGGAAAGCTTAATTGGTAAGCCAGGGCTTAGCCTCAAAGGACGTCTCTGTCCATGTGACAACACTGTTATTACTACAGTGCTGTAGTCTTAGCGGTGGTATACACTCATGTAAGCGGCATTTTGCAAATGTGTTTTACTGGCTTAGAGGGGTGGGTTGCACCTGGATAACTCTATCAGTATAGCACGAGGAATGCAAATGTCCCTTTTTTTTGTAGGTAGTGTCAAAGAACCTGAAATGGGGATTTTAGTAGTGTATAGTAAAGATCAGTGGAGATAAGTGAAAGATTTGTAAGCTGTGGCAATATTAGTAGATCTGTGTGTCTGCAATGGGATAGTGGAGAAAGGTGAAGCACTTCAGGAAACTGAAACACTGGAACAGTTACTAAATAGTTCAACTTTTTCAGCATTAAAAAGCCTGTTTTGAAACATAACATTTGTGGCTTGTGTTCCTGTGCGTATTATCATAGGAAAGAGTATCTTTCAGCTTTGAGCCTGTTTTCAATGTGTCCTTTGTATTTTCAGTGAGGAAATGAATCGAGGGTTGATACTAAAGTTTGAAAATCTGGTCCAGTTACGTGGTGCTTGCCGGCAGCTGCGTACTCTCTCCTACAGAAAAGTTTACAGAGCACAATGGAAGCCTGTGCAGTCATCTGCACATCCCATGTGGTCCGTTCTTCTGTATCCACACTTCTGGCAAAAAGACAAATTAATCAGTAGTGCCTTATCGCAACGCAGGCATCTAGCTACAAAGGAGGTAATTAAAAACAGAGATTATTGGATTTTGTTATGTGAAATTTCAAAGTACAAGAGCTCATTTTGTGCATTTTAATTACAAAAAAGAGAGCTTTATTAATGAATATAGAGAAGTTATTATACATTTATATATATACATAAGACAAGATATACTTAATGTATGACTGTATTGTGACTCCCTCTCAAATATTGACTTAAAGTGCTTATACCAGCAGCATCATGAATCTTGCAGAGGCAGGAGGAAATTATTACAAACAAAAAAGAAAATTACTTTGTTGAATTTCTTTGTCCTTGTTTTGAAAAATTAARAATGAAAAAAGATTAAGTGTAGTGTGCTATACATTTTAAATATTCAGTATGCTGTGTTAAGTCATTCATTTATTGTGATTCATTAGTATTGTAGTAAAAAAGATGTGTTTACATCATATGGCTTAAGACCATTGTCTTTTTAATATTGTTTTTATTATTTCTTAGTTTATGCCAGCTATGTGTTCCTATATATGTGTCTAATTCCATGTAGGAGACAAAAAAGAAGAAAAAGAAGATACCACTGACAAAAGGCGAAGTGGAGATAAGGCAGAAGATGACTATTGAGGAACTCGCACGAGCTATGGGCAAAGACGTAGGTGAGAGCCCTCTCTGTTGTTTGAGATCGAATGAAGCACAACAGTTAAAACCTATCATGTTGCTTTCGTGAGTGGTAAAGGCAACGATGTCTACGATGGCATTAGTTAGTGGTTGCTAATCCCTCCCTTAGCAAGGTAGATTGTACCCATACCAAAGAAAATGTTGGTAGACACAATGGCAGACTAAAGAGAAAAGAAGTTGGGCCATCCAAATTACCAGGCAAGACACTTTAATGTGAAGAAACCAGGAGTCTCTTCTGTCTCCAGCAGAAGGGCTTCAGATCCGTGTAGGCTGCTCTTTATGACTGTGTTTCCCAAGTGCTAAATTATCCTGGAAGGAAAAACATTGCACCCTGCTTTGTCGAAGCTGGACCCCTGTGAGTAAAGAATTCATGGCTAAAGAGAGAAGGCGCAAAAGAGCTTCAGCCCATAATCCAGCCCTGGGAGCAGGAATCTTGGATTCAGGAGCAATATGTATTTCATTAAAACAGTCATTTGATGAACTGTGAGCGGGCAGGACTTGTCTGGAAACACTCCCCTCTTTAGGTGACTGCCCTAACAACTGGGTTACAGAAGCAGGCTTGTTCTTTTAACCCCATGAACCATTCCTGCTTGTATAGTGGCTCAGCTTGACCAGTTTTCAATGATGTTTTAGGGGAGTTATTAGCATGGTTTGACTATTGACATTTGAAATAATTCCATACCTGTATAATGCCAATCTCCAATCTCTTTTTATCCAGCTGGGTACTTTATCTGGCAAACTTCCCTCTCAGCAATGACGAGAGAAACAGAAAAGTCTGTCATGTCTTGCTGTACATTTCTGAGATAGATTTGTACGGTACTTAGGTCAGCGTGTAACAATTTTTGACTACTGCAATATGTTCTGTATTTCTGCCACCAAATAAAGTGGCATATGAACAGATTTAGCGAATTTCCTTCCTTCTTGAATCGCTTCTTTGCTATTTGGTTGAGATGAGTTTCAGTTGTTTTCTTCTTAGGGGTTAATGGAAAAGTAAGCTATGAAAATCTGAGTGAAAAATAAGATTGTAGCATCTAATGAGGCAGTCATTTTCAGTATGTCTTTCTGAATCAAGTTCTTCTCTGCAAGTATGTAGCATAACAGGAACTTTTAGGTAAATCTAACTAAAGGAAAAATGCTTTGTGAATGGAACTTTGTAGCACGATATAAACTACTAATGAAAAAGTCTTAAACTGTATGAAGTGGGTTTTTTTTTGTCCCACGTGCTTTTGTGGATGTAATTGTTAAATGTCTTTATCTTTTCTACAGATCATATTTATGAAGCGCTGCTATACACAGACATTGACCTTGATTCACTAGAACCAGATTCCATCTTATATGAAGACCATATCAAGCTAATTGTTAAAAAATCAGGAATGAAGTATAAATCAGCAAAACTGAAAGAGGAAAAAGAAAGAGAAAACACAGATGCTGTGAAAAGGTAAGCTGTGAACTGTTCTTTTTGGCGCTTTTTATCCTATTTGTTTCTGCAAGTGTTTTTCGTACATTGTATTTTCTTTGTTCTGGTGGTATGTTGATAATACCTGATACAGTCACAATCTGATAATATTTAAAAGGCAAAGTTTACTATTTTGATTTCTTTGGCCATAAAACTGATACTTGGATTTGATTTGTTTTAGGTGAGTTTTTTCTATGCCGTTTTCTGAAGAAAAGCCAATTCTTCTTTGATATTTGCTGTATTTGAATTGCTGTATTAATTGATGCAGCAGTAAGACTGAGTACTAAGAGGGCTAACTGTGTGGTGTAGCTAGGGTTTGTGATCACAGCGGGGAGAAGCTAGGCTCACCTGTTCTTCACTGAGTTCTGGTAAACGGCTCTTCGTTAGCCATAGTGGGCATGCATGTCGCTCAGTGAACTTTTTTGGTGTTTACAAAACACGTTTTTGTTTTAATTGTAGGCCTCCTGCGGACCCAGCAGTACTAACCCCACGGCCCCCGGTTGTTACTATATTGGGCCACGTTGATCATGGGAAGACCACCTTACTTGACAGTCTACGAAAAACTCAAGTGGCATCAATGGAAGCAGGAGGCATTACACAACACATTGGTGCTTTTCTTGGTATGATTCAAGTGTACGTGCATGTGTATAAAACAGTTTACTCTCTGAGAGTTTATATGTAAGCAGTGAAAAAGGAAATCATAGCTTGTGATAACTGTCATAAATATGTGGATGGAACTTTGAAGTGGATTGTCTGTGCAGTTGGAATTATATTTAGACTCTTTTGGATTATGAAAGATCCCAGGACACTTTTTCTTTCCTGAGGAATTAAAAGCACCTTTGACCTCCATGCCAACAGTTACCTGTCTGCCTAAAACATGTCATTATTATTAAAAAAGTTCTCAAAGGAGTGGTGCTTGATTTGCGATAGGTCAAATAAAGCTATGTGAAATGCTGATTTTAAAATGTACCRTATACATTTGTTCACAGTGCACTTGCCCTCTGGGGAAAAGATAACTTTTCTTGATACTCCTGGACATGCAGCTTTTTCAGCCATGCGAGCAAGAGGTACCCATGTTACTGACATCGTCATACTGGTTGTAGCGGCAGAAGATGGAGTGATGCAACAAACTATAGAATCCATTCAACATGCTAAAAATGCAGGAGGTACAGTGTTTAACTTGTTAATATTACATTTTGAAGTGAGTGGCAAGCCCAGTACACAAAGTTAGTATGCAAGACGTGCATTACTACGCAGCTCAAATAATGAGCGCTTTGCAAACCTTTATTCACCTCTCAAAAGAAACTCCTTGAACTGGAATGCACAGAACTTGGGAAGTAACTGTCATAGTCCCATTCCTTCTCCCCTGGGAAGGTGTTTGAAAATATACTGAATGTTGCAGTAATACATAAAGATATTAAAATACTAGTATTTTTGGAGGACTTGCAGGTTTGTGAGAAAAAGCGCTCGTAGGGTGTGTGTGGGGGGTTTATTGTTGGGGTTTTTTTCCCTTCCCTACTAGGATAATTCCTCCAGCTTACTCATGGTAGCTCAGATCTCAATGGCTGCTCAGGGAATAGGCACCAAGTGAGATGATTTGTTCTAAGTGGTGACAACCTGCTCTAACCTTTTATTGTAGTTGTGCTAGTAGCAGCAAGTTTTGGTTAGGTTGGTAATGAGTTTGTTTATTCTCTTTTTAGTTCCTCTTATCCTCGCCATTAATAAATGTGACAAACCTGAAGCTGATCCTGAAAGAGTAAAGAAGGAATTGCTGGCTCACGATGTGGTCTGCGAAGAGTTTGGAGGTGATGTTCAAGCTGTAAATATTTCTGCACTCAAGGTAAAGTTTTGGTGGGAAAAAATGATGGTGTTCGTGGGTGTCTAATATGTGCATACAGCTGCACATACAGCATACAGCTGCATTTTTATTTGGCAGCTGGAAAATAAGTGTTTTTCTTCCTGGTATTTGACACCTTACCGTGAGTTAAGTGCTGCTGGCTCTCACCGGAATTATTTGAAACATACCGCTATCACATTTTGAGGCTCAGACCTTCAGTGAGCAATAATATCTCATTTTTCTTCTGGAAATTCAGTGGATGTTTTTCAGGTTCATCCTAATTGCTGTTTCCTTATATATTTGCTCATTGTACGAAATGAGTGCAAAATCAAGGTTGGTGATAATGCTATGCATGAAGGGAGAAATTCAAACGAGGGTAAATAAATATTTTCATAACACATGCCTAATCACAGGAACATAGTTTTGTAGTGGTCTTACAAGATTTACCATCTTATCCTTGCAAACAACTGATAGCTAAAAACTGGACTGAAATCTGAACTTTAGTACTTACTTTTAGTTTTGTGGTGGCCAAAGCAGCTTTGTCCAAACCGATGCAGCAGTATCTTAGGCTTATTGCTATCTTTCTAAATGCATCCTGAGTAATCTTCTAAAATTTCAGGCAAGTTCAAGACCTTTTCAAGTCATGCCCTTACACTTAAAAATAGGAATACATAAAAACGGCTTCTCCATTCACCTCTGTAGCACATGTTGTTGCCCTAATTCCGGTAGATCTGGATCTGCTGACTGACAGCTAGTTCTTTGTATCTGTTCTCAAAAATAAAATGTAATTAGAACAAGGGAAAAAAAAGAAAACAGACCAGCAGTTTTGTGTCTTTGATGTCCTGGAGTCTTGACTGTGTGGTAGATGTCATCAAGTTTCAATTTGGCTGTTTTGTTTGTTTGGGGTTTTTTAGGGGGGAGGGTGTGGTTGGTTTTTTTTGTTTGTTTGTTTTTTAATTTGCATTCCTAATATACTTGTAGCAGGATATTGCAAGGTCTTTTTCTGCATTTGTAACCCAGATGCTGTGAACAGAGAAGCAAGGAAACTGTCCTTCCTAATGTTTCGTGCCTTCTGGACCGGCAGTACAGCAGTCTTAATAGTTCATCAGTTCAGTGCCATCTTGCCTTGAAGGCAAAGGGATCTGTGCTGTTGGACTGTATCACGTTGTTAGAAGTTCTGAATCAAATGGGGGAATTTGGCACWAAGATTTCAACTTCTGATCTTACTTTAATTGGGCACTTGGCACTTCCTTTATTCTTTATATTTTTTGTGTGTATGGTTTTATGCAGGGTGAAAACCTCATGGTTTTAGCAGAAGCAACTGTTGCTTTAGCAGAGATGTTAGAACTGAAGGCGGATTCTACAGGTCTGGTAGAGGGGACAGTAATTGAGTCTCGCAAAGACAAAGGGAAAGGGTAAGCAATCTGCCGCCTTTACAACTTCAATGAAGCAATTTGTAACAATGCAGAGATACTGTTCAGGTGGTTTGTACCTCAATATTTATGTTTAACATTGAACTTTTTGTTGTTGTTGTTAGATAAAACTGTAATAGTTTCTTTGCAGTGTTTGTAACTAAAGCATTGAAATGTTATTCTACAGCATGAGAGCCAGAAAAAGAAGTTATAAACTGAAAGGGCAAAATTCATCATATGACCGAAATGAAATCCTGTAAGCACAGGAAATGGTTTAAAATGCTAGAAGAGATGTATTTTTTAAAATGTCATTAAAAAGTACGAATGGTGAAGTTAATAGTCGTAATATAATACATACACAGTTTTTGGCAAATTGTGTGTAACATGACATTTTACTCTTTTAAAAGTCTTAGTGCTTTTGCAGGTTCTCTGTAAACAAGGTGTGTTCTGCCCTCTTTAAAAATGAACTGAATTCTAGAAAGTTGTTGGGGTTTGAGTTGGTTTTTTTTTTTGGTGGGCGGTCACTTAATGTGTAAAATCAGTCTGCTGATTTCACAAATGCCAAATTTTGTATTGATCTACAGAAATGAAAAGAGTACAGTACAGGTTTTGGGCTTTTTGCAAGTCACTTTAAAATTTTATTAGCACTCTAATAAAATGTGTTACATTACATATTCTGCCTGTGATCGATCACAAGGACGTTCTGTTTTGTGTTTGCTTACCTACGCTAACCGTGAAAATGGGGAGAAGAGTCACCTTAATTTTGTCTGTTAATTTTCTCCTCTGCTCTTCACTAGTCCAGTTACCACAGCCATCATCCAAAGAGGAACTCTGAGAAAAGGCTGTGTTCTGGTTGCAGGGAAGACCTGGGCAAAAGTGCGTTTCATGTTTGATGAGAATGGCAAAGCTGTAGATGCAGCCTCTCCAGGCATCCCAGTGGAAATCATGGGCTGGAAGGAAGTCCCTTCGGCAGGAGATGAAATCCTTGAAGTAGAATCTGAGGTACAGAAAGAACTGTTTAATGGAAAACTTATACTGCAGTAAGGTGGATGGGAAGGAGTTGAGTAAAAAATAAGTGATAGCTTTCATTCTAAACAACGCGGATAATCTGACGAAAGACGAAGGCCAAGCATGGGTATTAAGAGACCTGAGCTAGGTGTTCTGTAAGAGGAATGAGGATTTGCGTATTGCCTCTTTATTTTCCCCTGCCGGACTGTCCTATCCTCATCTCCATGCGTCCAGATTAACGTGCTTTACAATCACATGAAGAAAGCAGGCTGCCTCTGGAATTAAAGATGAGTCACCTTTGGTTCGTGCTTTTGCTTCTCATGGTCATCCTGCCTTCCTCCATGCTTTGTTTGCAATGACCTCAGTCCCAAATGGCTTCTGCTGGGGTAACCTGGAATATGTTCTAACATGTTCCCTTTCTAAAGGCACAGAAGACTTTTCTCTTTTATATGATCACACTATCACCCTACCTGGGGAACAATCCAGTACTTAATGGTATCAGTGTTTTAATTTTAGAATGAGAGAACTAGTTTCTGACAAAAGAATATGCATAAAGTATAGCTTGAAATAGGTGTTGTGAGAGCTGGACAAATACCATGTAAAAGAATGAACAATGATTCTCTTCTGCAATGCAGAGATACCATAAAAATAGGCCTGGAGTCATGACGTTGTAGCCCCGGGAGGAAGCTATTGTGCTCATTGTTTGCCATCCTTGCAGCAAAACCTGTTGTTAAATGTGAAAGAAAATGAGTGAGCCTGTAGAGAAGATGCAAAAGGATGAAACTGCATCAATGTGGAGTTTTCTGACGCAGTGCTTTGAAAGGTGATGTTTCTGTCTTTTCCTGCCCAGCGAAGGGCGCATGAAGTTGTGGCTTGGAGGACCTATGTTGAGCAACAGGAGAGGATGAAAAGGGATGTGGAAGTTATTGAAGCAAAGCAAAAGGAACACAGGATGGAGTATGAGAAGAAGCAACAGAAGCTAGCCCATCTGACCTGGAGACAGAGGAAGGCAGTGCTGTACAACGCCAATAAGCATCTAATGTTTTCAAAGCCTAAAGAGAGAACAGAGATGGACAAAAATGTGCTATCGGTAATTGTTAAAGGTGCTGTCCTATTCTGTTTACTGCTCCATTGTTTTTGTGCTCCTCAAATGCTCAGTCTGAAGCATAGCTCTAAACTATTAACAGAATTTCTGTTAACAAGAAATTTGATCAGTTTAAAACTCAACAGATTATTGAACTTCTCTCAGTAAGGGGAGGGGCATCAGAAAACATCCAGTGGTCAGAAGGATGCGCTTCCAGCAGGGCCAGAGCAACAGGAAAATTTGAGCCCAACCCCTTTACCCAGGAATTCCTGAGTAAAACCCATACAAGTGTCTATATATATATATGTAAATTTAAAAAATATGTTAAAAAAAAAAACAAACAAGCTATATGAGCAGCAGTACTGCATCAGCAAAATGGAGGACAAGAACAATTATGTGTTAGTTAAAGTGGGACAGGAGGAACTTGATTTGACCTCACATTTAGCGATACATAAGCAGTGACAGTAGTAACTGAAAAACTCTGCAAACTTGACCTGAAAATGACAGCAGATGTGGAGCCTCTGGTCCTATTGTATTTATTCAGTTCATTCTTGGAATTAATAGACTTGTTAGATGTGTTTTAACATACTACGGCAAATACAGTAAGAATGATAGATGTCAAAAGACTTTATGTTGCGTAACGTGGAGTTGTCAGTCCCTTAGTTCTACTTCAGTGTTTCTTTGACGTATACAAAGTCAGCAGTACTACCGTTTTTACATGCAGGTGATGTGGATGGATCTGTTGAAGCTATTCTGAACATTCTGGACAGCTATGATGCTGACGATGAATGTAAATTGGATATCATTCATTTTGGAATGGGAGATATCAGTGAAACTGATATAAGTCTTGCTGAAGCATTTAATGGTGAGTGCGTGTTTAAAAATCAATTTACAATTAGTACAAACTTTATTGAAATGGGTAGGTCTCATTCTAGTTTTGTTTTCTCAGTAATAATTAGCAGCGTCAATAAGGTAAACTTACATGTATCTTAATGTTTCCTTTAACATCAAACAGTAGTGCAGGCAGGGAAGGCTAGAAATGTGATGAAAATGGAAGGACTCTTGACAAGCTGTTGCCAGTAGTTGAATTGTTAAGGTTAAACTCTTAACTCTTCACGCAGGTTGCTTTATGATGCTCAAACAGGGCAAAACTAGAAAAGTAGGTTACAAAATAATTTCCTTTTGCTCAGGGAGGTAATTGGAAAGACTGTGTCAGCAGTTGTTCCTGTCCATACCCCCTAATTCTCACCTCTGTAGAAGGTGTGGGGTCACTGGACCTGCCATAGTCCACAGTTGCRTGAGAATGATTTAGAGTTCACTTCCAGCTTAATTTGGACAACCAAGCTGGTTTTCCAGCCCAAAAATGGGAGGTCCTTGTCCCTTTACGTAAGCTCTGGTGAGCTGTGTGTAAGCATTAGTTTCTGCTTGGATACCTCCAGTTCTGTCATCAGGGAAGTTTCTATGAGGGCTTGTTTGAGCCATTTGGTTTGATACAAGGTTAGTAGCAGTCGATGTGCAATAGTGGGAGAAGTAAATGGTCTCTCCTTAAAAGGGAAGCAGTAGTAAAATGCTGTTTGTTGTTTTGCTGACTGCTAATTCTAATTTGTGCTGCAAGTTCAGCATTACAGAATAGACACAGCAGACACTTTCCCTTACTGTTTAAAGAGTGATCTCTTGTAGTCATCACTTGCCGATTGTTTTATTTATCAGGTGTTGTATTTGGATTCAGYGTGAAAGCCAATGAAAGTATTAAACAGCTGGCTGCTAAAAAGGGAATAAAAATTAAACTTCACAATATCATCTACAAACTTATTGAAGACTTAAAAGATGAGTTAAATAGCAGACTACCCCCATCTGTGGTGGACAATACAATAGGTGAGTTTTCATTGACTTGAATTTTTGCTTCGCAATGTGGCCTTTATTCTCCAATAGTGTGTTCCTATTGTATCAAATATTTTATATTCCTCTGTAGCTGCTTTTCTGTTTAATTATAAAGCTTGGTAAGTGGAATAGCGTAGCTTCCTTCTACTTTGCCAGTTTGTTACTCTCGTGTACTTCATACAACTTTACTTTTTTCTTTTAGGGGAAGCTTCCGTTCTCAACATCTTCTCTGTAACAGTAGGAAAAAACAAAATTCCAGTAGCTGGATGCAGAGTACAGAAGGGGCTGCTAGACAAAAAAATGAAATTTAAGTTAATCCGTAACGGGGATGTTATTTGGAGAGGTAAGTGCAATTGCCACAAAACATGTATTTGCATTCAGTATTAGACGCTGCTAGTTCCCTGTGAAGTTAGCACAAAATGTACGCATCTGATCATAGGGCAATCCTATATGCTAGTTAGGATGGAGTTGCTCCAACTTGCGGAGAGCTGCAAAATGTGACTGTACCGTTATCCAGACCTTTTTCTAACCACCAACTCTGGTAGGAAAGCAGTAGCATCACAGGATTTACCTGCTGAAAAGGACTGATGTCTGACTTTTGTTAGCTGCAAGTGCTCACAATCCCTGCGTTTTCTTGCTTTTCATTTTGTAGTTACAAGGTGAAACATTAATTCTGTAAGAAGGGCAAACCAAAACACTTCTATGCTCTGATGTTAGTGGGCTCTCTTTGACGCACTTTCTCTTTGTAGGATCTTTATCATCACTGAAGCATCATAAAGATGATGTCCAGGTAATAAAAATGGGTATGGATTGTGGATTGAGTTTGGACAAGTATATAGAATTCAATATTGGAGATGAAATTATCTGTTATGAAGAAAAAGAAGTTCAACAGACAACTTCCTGGGATCCAGGATTTTAAAATACATTTGAATACATTAACACTGAAGGACATGTATTATTCCTGGCTGGCCTTCAACTCGTAACATTAAATGAACTTTCAGAGATGGACATGAGCTTCTTTATATCTGATGTTTATATAACGATGTTCTGCTCTTAAATCTTGTCAAGCAACCAGCTTACCTCATTGGAATATGTTCCAAACTACAACAATTAATTGCAAGCACTTCAAGTGTCTAAAACCATCACGGTATAAATATTTCTGATTTGTGCCTATCTATGGGTTCCAAAATAACTGAGCCATCTTCTTTCTCGCCCTCAGTGCTGCTATACAATTTTTCAGTATGTAGTATGTAGTCTGCATTTTGTTAGCAGGACTCTACTACCCTTTTCTCTGGCATTGACCCACTTGTAGACGTGACTTCGGACCTCTTGGATCTCCTATTTTTCCGGATTAGAACTCCTGTACTGTCTACTCCTCTCATGTTTAAAGAGACCACTTCTAAAGTTAGCTAGAGTGTAGTTTTTTTTTTCTTCTCTGCCATTGCTACCCATTATATCTCCTTTGAAGGAGACTTAACTGACCAAAGCCACTCCTTAAAAAAGTTGCTGCTTCAGTTCTAGAGTCAAAGTATTTCATCCTAGTTGGCAGTCAGCATCCAAAGTTTCACAGATTTTTCTCGCTTATCAGCAGAGAGGAAATACAGTGCCACAGGAAGCAGAAATAAATCCTTAAACCGTACAGAACTTCAGATTTTTATTGTCTAGTACATTTACTTGTCTTCTGGTTTATTGAAGCAGTATGTCAGACAGCACTTGCCACAATAGTGTCTGTCGAAGTGACTAGCCATGAAGACTCCAGCTCCACACTCCTCAGAGGGGCACTCCCGGCGCAGACGACTGATCTTGCCGTTCTCATCCACCTAGGAAGGGCAAAGAGGCAACGTATATACTCGCCAGCTTTTAGCACCGATGATAATTTTGAGTATTTTTCTTTGGCAAAGTAGTTTTCATGATAGTTACTACATCAAACTTCTTGAAGCAAAGTTCAGAAGTGCCCAATTGCAACGGTCAGTTTCTCTTCTATTTAACAGGTGGGATATTTGCAAATAGAAGGACTTTAAATACGCCAGGCTACATGCAGACTAGTTACAGGCTTCATGTCCTTCCCGGTGAGAGCTAAGTTTTCACCAACTTTCTCCTAGAGTTAGTTCTACATACCTTGTAGTACTTAAGCACTGCAAGCTTAACCTTCTTTCTCTTATGCTTGTTCTTCTTGGGAGTAGTGTAAGACTTCTTCTTTCTTTTCTTGGCACCACCACGAAGTCTCAACACAAGGTGAAGAGTTGATTCCTATTTGTAAAGCACATGAAACAGACTCAAAATGCTGTCTCAAGCCAAGGGTAGCATTTAAGCAGGCTTTTTCTTTTATCTACAGAAAGTAGATCTCGAGCACCAGGATTAATCTAAAAGGATTATTCACTATTAAGTCTGCAAATGAACAGGCTCCAGAGAACAGTGGGCTGCTGCATCCCAAACCGCAGAAGGTTCAATTACTGTAAACTCTGTTGTGACTATATTTCTCAGTTCTAACTGCAATTGCAGAATAGTTTCATGATGTAACTAAGCCAAACTGACAGCTATTGGTTGCTCCTCCTTTCTAGTGGCACTCACTGGCCTCACCGTCAGGTTGATCTGGCAGAAGTGAGCAGGATTTTTCACATCAGCCCCCTAAAGCAGCTCACCACAGAGTTGACGGAAGGGAGGCACTGGAAGTGGAAGCTGTTAGAAATGTTTTCTTCTGACCTGAAACTATAGACTGGGCTGCAGCAACTGTCAGTTCTAGTCCTAGCATCAGCACTTCCCCAGTCAGAAGCGCTACCCAACCCTAAATCAATTGATTTGATTGAATCCATTTGAAGCATTTCTTAGGCGCAACAGCAAAGGTCAGTCTGCTCCGATAGTGCCAGCTAGTTGGGACTGCAACACTCCGTTCAGCCTTTCCTACTCACTTTTTGAATATTGTAGTCAGACAGTGTGCGTCCATCTTCTAGCTGCTTACCAGCAAAAATCAGTCGCTGCTGATCAGGAGGAATGCCTAATGGTGACATACATCAAGATTAAATGAGGAACGTGAACTATGATATTCTGTAATAAAATAAGAGGTTGCTGCAGACAATCGCGTCCGTGTAAGATACCCATCAATCCAACAGAAAAGAGAATAGTAAGTGCATCTTGAGCTTACCTTCCTTATCCTGGATCTTGGCTTTTACATTTTCTATAGTATCAGAAGGCTCAACCTATTATGAAACAAAACAACGGAGTCAGAACTCACTCCGCCTTTTACTTTGCCGAGAAAAGCAGAACAGCCGTGAGGACTTTCAGACACACCACCTATGCTGTCACGGCCATTTCGGCCCCCCACGGGGCAGCCAGCTCCGGCCAGGCCCGGGCGCAAACGCGCCGCCGGCCAGCAGCAGGGCCCGCGTTTCTCCGCGCACCCTGACATTTCGGTGCACAGGAAGGCACCGGTCGGCTCGCGGCGCCCCTTCGGCCCGCTCGCCCCGGCGGCCGCCGCGCCGCGGGACACGGGGCAGCACGGGAAGCCCGAGCGCGGCCGCGGCCCTGCCGCCGCACGGGGCCGGGATGCGGCGAGGCCTTGCCGGCCTGCGCCGCCCCGGGCCGGGGGTCGCGCCTCCGCAGGGCAAACCCTCCCCGGGCACCGCTCCCACCTCCCCTCGCCCGCCAGGGCAGCGCGATGAGGGGGCCGCGGCGGCTCACCTCGAGGGTGATGGTTTTCCCCGTGAGGGTCTTCACAAAGATCTGCATGGCGAGGCCGGCACCTGCGGGGGAGAGGCGGTGAGGGGCGGTGGGGGGGAACGCGGCCACGCGTGCGGCCGCGGAGCGAGGACTCACCCGCGACCTGCTCGCGGAATGGCGGCTCCCCGAAAGAGCGTCGCGCCGCCCCGCACGGGGTTTCCACCCGCGCCGGAGGAGGGGCGGGCGGCGCGGCGGGACTACGGCTCCCGGCGCGCCCCAGCGCCGCCAGCAGCGCTGCGGCCTGCTGGGAGCTGTAGTCCCGCCCGAGGGGCGCCATGGGAGTCGTAGTCGGTGGCGAGCGCGCCGGCGAGGGGGAACTGCAGCTCCCACAGTGCAGCGCGGCTCGCCGCGCGCAGCTGCAGCCGCCAACGGTCGCCGGCGGCCGCGCGGGGCGGAGGCGGCGCGGCTGTGGGGGAGAGGCTTCCTCAGCCGGCGTTGGGTTTGCAGGGAAGTGTAATGAGCACTGTAGCTGCTTGTGGCGGTGGCTGTTGTGTTTGGGATCGCGGGTTTTTCAGGTAGCTGTGTCTCCACAGGTCTGCGCTGCAGTGTGAAATCCAGAAATCGGTGTCCTCGCCTCGGTCTAGCCCTGTGGAGGCAGTTTAAAAACGTCCTACAGCCACCTTGCCACCTGCAGATTCCCCAAGATCAATGCCAAATTTATATGGGTTTGTAGGGCAAATATTTTTAGAATTAGAAAAGCCATAGGTAAGTTAGGAGTAGAGGAGCACTGAGAGTCGCATTAATTTGGAGATTACTTGTTAGGTGGTTTTATACTTATGAATTGAATATGGGAAGGGTTAAAGCAGAATGAAGACTTGCTTGAACAAATGAGTATCAGCTGATGCTATTTTAACAATTTCAACTCCTCTTCTAGATTTTGATCTGAGGCAGTTGTTGAACAAAGGAGGAAAGAGGTTTAGRCTTTGTGTAAGGAAGGTGCTAGGTTGCTATGCCAAACCATCACATGGGAGCAGAGAAACATTCTGTCTTCCCTCCCGCCCTTTTTGAGAAGGACAGGAGATTTCTGGAGAGTGTACGAACATGTTGTATTGACGGAAACAGAAAGAGGGTTGTGCTGAGCAAGGACCATCTGAGGAGTGTTACTTTATATACAGTAATGCATTTGACAAGGTAACAAATATTTTTCAGGTAAATGAGCAATAATTAATAAGTAAAAAGTGGTTTGCTGCTTCTTTGTCTTCTGGGGGAAAAGGGTACAAGCAGACCAATTGTGACCTGTTGGTGTAGTTACAGAAATCAAGGATTGGTATATTTTCAGCTGTTTTTTGTGGCCCTGTATACACTGCAGTCAAATAGAAGCCACTACAATGAATTCATCCTACCAGAAGTTACAATAGGGTTCATGCTTGATAACCACTTTTCTTAACTTCATGGCAGTTTTGAAATGATAAAGCATTATAAGCTGTCCTAAAACAGGAGAAAATCTACATAACTAAAAAGACCTATGACATATACCCCATATGCCCTGTATTAGTGTTAACAGTGCTTCAGTTTGGCTGAAAGGTTATTGCTGAAGTTCCTGAAGGACTGCTGCCTGCCTGATTGTGTCTGCCTTTTTCAGACACTGACTGAGATGGGAGATGCCAAGAATAAATAAAGATTCTTAGTTTTCAAGATGGATAGGAATAAGGGTTACTGGGTCTGTTTTTAAATCTTGAGTTGGACTGCTGTTTTAAGACATTAAAATACACATCCCCTGCTCCTTTGGTTTTCCACACCTGTAAGTGCTAAGGACCTTTAGTGCCCATCTAGAGAAAATACCATTTATTACATGGAAATGGTTGCTGCAGCTGTCCAAATAAGTGCCGATTGCCTTAGTTTTTAATAACATTTGTGATTATCGAATCTGAAGGTAAGTTTAGAGGCTATCTTTCACAATGTAAAGTTTTTCTCTATTTTCATAATCTTGAACAATGTTACTTGCTTTTGGGGCTGTTTTTTATTACGTTAGAGCAGCGCTATGGAGCTTGCTCTAAGGAGTATTATTTTGTCTATTCATTTTATTTTAAACCTGTCATGCTTATTAGAAAGTTCCAGAAAGTTGTTTTTCTGTTCATTCTCTCCGTATAAATACCGTGTCCAAAAATACATTCACAGATAATCTTGTATGCAGTAACGTACTCTATTATCTTGACTTCAATCAAATAGAAATATGAGGCGTTTATTGCAGAATCAAGAATGGCCAAAGGAATATATTTTTTCTTCACGGGAGATTGAAAGCTCTGGAATCTGAGTCCACAACTCTATTATACTATAGGAAAAGAGCAATGGAGCTTGAAGACAAGTAAGTTATCTCTAATAATGTTTAGAGCAAAATATGTTGTTTTAATTAGGACATGAATAATTTAGTTGTAGCTGGCTTCTCTCAGTTACATTTTTTAAATGTTTCAATTCTTGTTTTATTTTTATATGGAAGCTGCCAATGATTATGTAAAACCTTGCAAATGTGGTGTTAGATTTCTGCTCTTCACATCCTGGTGCTTATTCTTGTGCAGTCAAACTTGAGTCATCTGCAAAGGCTTTGCTTGCAGAAAAAATGGAGGATCAGGCTTGGAAGTTAAACGCACACAGATTCTCTCCACCTGTAGAAACAGTATAGCCTCAAAGTGAGGCTATTGCATTGCTAAAATGCACTGTCTGCGGTTGAGACATACGGAAAATTGAGTGAATTGCTCACTTTTTCTCATTTACTGTCTTATATTGAGGAAGTATTGTTATGTAGCTGCATGTACGTAGTAGGATTACGTAGTAGAGAGCTAGTTATCTTGCCATATGCAGTCTGAAGTAGAATAATATGGCAGACTGGGGGGACAGGCTTTACTGAGAACAGCATGACAGCAAGCCTAGTTCAACAACTGTTGGTACTGATATCCTTGCAACCTGATGCATAAAAAGAACAAGGTAACAGCTCCTGTTTCACGTTTTGGTTTTTTTTTGCAGTTGTTCCACCCCCACCCCCCCGAATAAAAGCTATTCAGAAGAATTCTGCAAAAATTAAAAACATAATACTGGAAATTTATAATGTAAGAAGGGTACCCTTGGAAACCTTTGTCACCTCAGAGAAAACAGCACATTCTTTTAAGCCCATCCCAGGTAAATCCAATATTCTGCTGGTTTGAGAGTTTCTTCTAGATTAAATATTTTTTAAAAATAATGCTATAAAACCAAAACCAAAACAAACAAAACCCCCAAAACTAAGCCACCCAGAATAGTGCAATGCATCAGCAAGATGCAGATTCATTTGCCAGAATGCAGAACAGCAGTGATCCAGTAGAAATAGGGAGGTGTAGTCTCTAGGCTTGAAGAATAATGTATTCAGAAGGTCTTTGCTGTTGTGGGAAGCCACCCATGGGGGGAGGTGCAGCCTGCATTACTGTTACCAGCCGACTTTACTGCCCGCAGTTGGGAGGTCATGAAAGGCACTTTCTTCTCCCACAGGCCTCAGTGTGGAAGAATCACTCAGCTTGGATTCTCTTTCTAAACATCTTGCTCAGTTAGACAGGCGGGTGCTGGAATTGAAAAAAGAAAGGGGAAAAAAGTATATCCCTCAGCAGAAAAAGACTAAGTTGGAACAAGAACTCCTGCACTTACTGGCCTTACGAGTTGCAGCTGAAGCAAAGAGAGAAAAGCTGAAGCTCAGGTTCAAGTCCATATCTGCAAATATTTTTAATTTAGGTGTGTTCCTTATGTCACATAGACTTTCTTTCTTGTCTTACGGATTGAGGTTCCGTACATTGATTGATTATTAACATACATACTGTTGATACTATGATGAAGATTTCTTGATTTGGATAACTGTGCTGATCACATACATCTTTCCCTCTAACTATTCACAGATATGCTAGAATTTTGTTAGTTGCAAATGCTATTTCTGCCTGGGCAAAATCAGACAAGGTTGTCACCCTGCAAGATCTCCTCTCTCAGATCATGAAAAATACAAAAGATGAAAGAGGTAAAGTCATTAAAAATGAAATGTCAGAACAATCGAGAATGCTGATTGTCTAATCTCATACTCTCAATAGTGGACTAGGAGTTTGGTCTTTAAGATGGTATCTTTTATTTCTGTCTGGTAACTTTTGAGGGCACTGGCAGGAAAACTGAGTTAAACTGATGCTGTAAAAGGTGTTTCCTAAACAATCATCTGCTTAAGGAGATTGTTGCGTTCTTTAAAAAAAAAAAAAAAATTCTCAGTTTTAAAAAATACGTTTTCATATAAATGCATCAGTTGATAAAGTTCATGGTTGTTTGTTTTGTTGTTTGTTATTTTTTAAATGCTTTAGCACTTTTAACTCTGATTTGCTTGTTGAGATAGGAATGTGGTTATCCTACACTGCCATGTTTTATATTTCAGCTCTTGATGTCCCTAGTAAAATGGCTGAAGATTCACTTGAATATTTTGAAAGGTAAAAAGAATATGGTTAGTGTGCTCTGCATTAGCAGTTTGCAATATCATAGTTAATACATCATATTGAATGCACTCCTTCCAGGACACATTCTTTTTGTGACCCTTTTGGTGTTTGTAAAATGTGCTGGTATTGCAGCTGTGCACATTAAGTTAATTGTTTATCCATTTTCAGAGGTTCTTCTTTGGCCCTTTTTCTAAAGGGACTGAAATTGAAGAGACCAGCTGTTCCATGTATTGTGAAAACTGACAAGCTAATCTTAAATATATTTCTGTGCATACAGATGAAAATGTACAACTTGAGGCTTTTTCAAAAGTATCCAGGTGCCTGGAGGAAATTGGACATTAGATGCTTTTGAAAATCCCAATAATGCAACTGTCTGCTTCTAGGTGCCTGGATCTCATTGCTAATATAATCCCTTGATATTAAGAATAGGAATTAGTTCATCAACTCATCTCATACAGCCAGCTGTGTAACTGTTACACAGAAATAACTCTCTCCTGTTTCTGGCCATTGGTTAATTAGATTAGTCCTTCCCAAATCACAATCTTTTACAAGACATATATTAAAATATAGTTCATTTCTCTTTCCAGTTGCCCGTAGATAAATCCCTCCTAGGTTTCTCAAAGTTTTCATTATGGACACTGTCAGAAGCACTAGGTAGTGACGCAGAAGAGATGTAACTGGATGTGTGGAAACAAAATTGCTGCTTCGTACTGGAAAATGTTGTGGTGAAGATATACTAGGTTTAAATATGTATATTTTAAAGCTGTGTATTCTCAATGTTTGGGCTTCATGACTAGATTGCTATACCATCAGCCAACCATTTTATGTATCTATATGTGTATTTATTTAGTGTTTGTATAACATATCATGTTCTGTATTTTTTTTTCTTCCTCTTTCCTAGTTTCAGTTAATTACTTTCAAGTAGTCAGTATGATGCTGCAGCAACTTATGCGGTAAACTCTCCTAGGGGAATTCTCTGTAATGAAGAAGCTGTGAAGTATYTTAAATGTAAGAACTTGGTAATTGGGTCCATTCTTGCAGGATTTTAGCTGATGTCAGTCTAGTCATTTCAGTGCTTAGGAATTCGGGATTTATCAAACGAGAATTGTTTGTGTGGGTTTGAAGCTTATGTTTAATATTCCAAATTGAAGATAAGAAAAGCTGTAAGGCTTTTTTTTTTTCTCCTTTGTTGCATGTTAAGGACATGCCCTAAGAGGCAGAAAGGGAGATAGCTAACTCACAACCACTCCTTTTCTTACTGTTGGTGAGGTGTTGGGTTAAGCAGTGATCTTAAGGTCTAGTATAAAGCTGTTCCTAACGCAGTGCTGAAACTGTTTTATTTCTACTGATAAATTATGTGTAATAGACGAGCAAAGGTCTACCCGCTAGTTTGAAAGTCCAGTCCTTACTGTTATGTGTGTTAATTACTCAAGCTTAATCTTTTGAGTCATAAAGCAATATTCTAGTTAGATTCATTAAAATCAGTTTCTGAAATCTAAGGTATATAAAAAATATTGATGATTTTAAATATCCCAGATAAATGCAAAATAGTCTTTATAATTTCATCTTCCTCTCTTGGTTTGCATTTAGAAACACAAAATTTAGTGATATTTATGATGTCAGAGACTGAAGCAGTGGAGTATTTTGTCCTTCCTTTGGAAGGGGCATTGCTGAATTTTACAAGATAAGCGTTTGGTTTTTTTTTCCTCTCTGCATATTTTATTGGCTTTTGTTGAAGTTTTAAAGGCAGTAACTGATGGAAAAACTGTGATAAGCTAGTATTCAGGATCTGAATTACAAAATTACAAAATTTGTAGTCTTAGCAACAGATGTTGTATTTTCTGTATTCTCTCTTGAAAAACTGTATGTTTTAAAGACCCCACCACCCCACAACCCCCCCGAGATTTACCCATTACCTGTCAATGGTAAAATACTGTCATGAACCCTCTGCCTTCGGTTTTGAGCAGCCTTCATTTGGAGTAATTAACAAAGCATCTGATGTGACTCAACCTCACAAAAGATTTAGTAAGAATTTTGTCACAGGCATTTGGTGGGTATCAGCACATGAAGTCTAAAACTTAAGAAGTCTTAAATAGTGAAAGATACTTTTCTGGGTGCTCAGCCAATGACTTTTGTTTTCATCCCTTTAGCTGTTAGCTGCCTTAAAGGAAGAAATCTCCCTTTGCTGAAGTATTTTGACACTCTGATAAACTCAAGTACTGCAGCTGGACACCTTCCAAATTCAGCCATAACTCTGGAAGCAATCAAATGTGCATTGTCTGAAAAGCAATTAAATCTAGTAACACATTGGGTTAAACAGCAAAGGCATGTGGTTCTTCTGCACTGAGATTCACGGAGGGGTATGCCATCCTCCGTTACTTCCCAAGTCATGAGGCTTTGCCTTTTCTTCAAATTATATCCTTTCAAACAAAACACAACCAAAAATACATTAATGGATGTCTTCTTTTATTCTTTTGTTAAATCCTAAATTCAATACGAGTGTAGACCAAACAAGCAATATCAACAGCTCCTTCTGAAGGATGCATTTTGTTTTGGTTGCTGTCAGCCTTTCTTACAGCATTGTAGACTCCAGTTTTGTTTGAGACTCTTTTCTCTTACACTGTACTTAAAGACTATACGGATATAAGATTTTCACAGCCTTCTGTGGATTAAAAAGCCGTAATTACTAGGATATTAATTTCTTTCATTTTATTGTTGATGTCAGTACCAGATCCACAGTTTCAAACACAATTACACTAAAAAGATGCTTAAACTGTAAACCCTATAACTGCACTTGACCTCTGTTTTTCCATTTATGGGGATAGGATACAATCATATTTGAATTTCTAGAAATGCGTCTGTTTCTGCATTTTTGATTTGGAGAAGACATCAAGCTGTCAGAGATACGTTTTCCTAACCCAGTGTAGATTTGTTTGAAATGGTGAAAATCCTACTAGAACAGTCTGGTATTAAATTAACTATAATGGTTGCCTCTCTGCTGAAAGACTCCTGTGAAGAGCAACAGCATTCTTTAAAGCTAGCCCGTGTTTTAGTTTTAAATTGAGATTCTAAACCACCTTGTGTCAGGATCAAAATACCACTTCTTTGTTTCAGTCCTAACCTATAACCTATCCTGCTAATGCAAAAAACCTGTTACAGCCTGCTCTTTTGACATGCTGAAATCATCATTGTTCTTATAGTAATAAGACCTAGCTAGTTACATCATCACACTGAAACAGTGTTTCTCAAGCCATGCTTTATGACCACCTTGGGAATCATAAAATATTACTAAATGCAATGTTAGTAGACAGGAGCTTAGTTCCTCTAGGGTGGAAGAGTGAAAAGCAGCTGTAGTTTCTAATTTCAAGTATTACAGATGTTTACAGTAGTCAGGGATCTGCAAATTGCTTTTAATTGTTTGCTGGAGAAGCCTGTTGAGAAATACTGTTACTGAAACATAATGATGCCTTGTTTGTATAGGTAAATAAGAGCTTTACCTCCTATTCTAAAACTATAAAGTTCTGTACTGATTTTACAACAGTCTTTTGCAAATACTAAAAATAAATAAATAAATCGTAAACCACTTAGATTGTAGGCAAAACTGGTAGCAACACCTGTAGCAGGCAGGGTACATAACACTTGATGGTATTAATCCCTGTAATTGTCACACTATTTTGCTGCACTATATTATATAATAATTGCCACACTATTGTGCCACTGTAAGTGTGGCAAAATTTTATCTGTTTCCCATTCCTGTGTCCTTGGGTTGAATTTCTTAGGAAAGTGTTAAAGCCAGCTGAGCTACTTTTGAGAGTCATGCTACAAAATAGCTTGGTTTTGTTAATACGACAAAATTTCCTCCACTCTTTCTTTGAATCTTCTTTGTACTTTGGAGAAAACGTGAAGTTGGATAGCAAGCTAAATGGCTCGGGGTGTTGCCATTTTCTGTTCTTCTAATAATCCCTGGAAATCTGATTAGGCTTCTAAAACTCACTTTTTTTGACATGTACCTCTGAGTTTATTGTGAGACTGACAACAAAAATTACAAATACCGCCAGTACTGCATAGACCTGCTTTCACAGGCTGTGCTGTGGAACGCGCAGCAATGGCTGCTCTGCCCCATCATAGCTTGGGAACAGCAGAAGCATTTCCTTATTCCTGAAACCAGCCTTGAACCTCCCATGTCCAGGAACACTGTAAAGGCTGCAGTCGTTCCTCCCAACTGCCAGGGACTGGAATTGTGGTAATCCCTGAAAGAAATGTCCCATTGCTTCCTATTGCTTCCAGTGCTCTTAGAGCCCTCTCTGCTGCAGCTGGGAGATTAAAGAAAAGGAGCAGGAGCCTACATTCTCAAATATAGAGAATTAAGGCTGCGAGAGGGGCAGAAGAGCTGAAAGGGGGATAGTTTAATACTTACACATGCAGAAATATGCCCATCTACACAATCCACTTGTTGTAGTTTGTTTTGAAATATCCCAAAGTTATGGAACATATTAGTAACGGTGGTTTGTTTTATTACCTTGTCTTCTTCAGGTTAGCCTTTTCTGAGGCAGTAGGAGATATTATTTATGACTACGGGAAAGTGGAACCAAGACATGAGTCAAAATGCCTGGCTTTGGCTCAGGTCGTGTATGGTCAGTCTGGCGCACTCAAAAAAGTTGCTCTGTGCCTCTGTAAAAGGGGCTGAATTTCTGGAGCAATGGATTATATTCAGCAACTGGAGCATTTTTCTTTACGTAAATAATAAAGCTTTTGTATTGTCTTTCATGATTGTTCTACAATATATTTCTGGTTTAACGGTGATGTTTTGGACCACATTTGTATAGAAAGCATTTGAAGTGAATACAAATATCCAAACTTTTGTCATTGTGTTTACCAAGACATCAAGAGCTCTGTTAAAATGTCCCCGTGTATTTTATCATAGTATCAATACATGCATGCTCTGATGAAGTAAGGAATTACTTTTTGTACACCTGCTAGAAAATCTCCACAGCATTTTGGCAAGACCCCAGTAGGAGGCTGTGGGGGTTCTCAGAGCCTACAGTTCTAAAACCAAGGTTGTCCCTCTCTGGTGGATCATGAGTTCATTAATCAAATGATGAAAGGAAGGAAGGGGTGCCCTGTGTTCTTTCTTAGGTTTCTTTCTACTTAGCTGCCTTCTGGCAGTGTCCTTTTTTTCTTCTATATGTATTCTTGCTTAGACTGTTGTTGCTCAGTTAAGTTACAGTTTTTCATTATTATTTTATTTCCTGGACATATTTCAGATCATTTTAAAGGAGGATTTTCAGGTTATCATCTCTTCTAGGGTTTGTTGATTTTCTCATTCTATGAGATTTCTAAAATAATTACAGGAAAAAAATATTCTTTATATATATATTTTTTTTCCAAGTAAAAGAAGGTTAATTTTAATGTCGCCACTAGCTTTTCCGCAGTGTTCAGGGAAATCAGTCAAGATCACTGTGGGTTTTTATGGTGAGGAAAGGGAGAGGTAACCGTATGCAAATACATAATAATCTTGGTATTTGATTTTTCAGATGATTACTTCTTTCTGTTGGAAAACTGTTCTAGCACTGCATTAATTCGCTGTCTCAGTGAACAGTGGATTAGAAACCCACTGTTTTCATCTATGGGGGCTACAATCCTGTCTTTTGTCTCAGCCGATCACAAAAAGCGTGGTTTTGAGCTACTGGAGGAAATGCACAAGAAAAGTAAGCACAGCAAAATTTTAATAACAAACTTTCAAACTGAAATTTTAATTCAACTCCCATTTCTGCCTATACATTACTTTGGATTCAGTGTTCCTAGTTTATAATGTGATCAGAATAAAAGCTTTTCCTTCACTGTGAGCTGAACTGTGCATTCTCGCATCTTCTGGAGCTCCCACAGGGATGAGGGTCACTGTCAGATTTGAGGGCCCATCCTGCTTGCCCTCACACACAGGTTCAGTCCGTGCTGTGGCACAGAGCATCCCTTGGGGCAACCCTGCCACTGAAATAACTCTGCAGGCACTTTGCTTGCTTCTGGCAGAACCTCTATAGGCCGGCTCTTGGGCAACCTACAACTTCAGCACTTAACTGCTTAGGACACAAAAAAATAAACGAAGTCCTACTTTGTTGTAAGGTTTGTAAGTTTTCAGAGGGACTTTTTTTTACGCTGCCAGACACAGTGGCAGAAGCTCTTCAGGCAGCATGAACTCAAGCCAAGGGCAGACAGCTGCAACAAACCACATGGGCAGCAAGTGCCAGGTCCTGAAACTGCTCTGCAGACAAACTAATAACTTACCTGCCTGGACTTAGCCAGGAAAAGTGCTTAAATTTAAAGATAGTATTTCTGAAAATTAGTTTTTCTGCATCCAGGGATGGTTATTTGCATCTGTTGTGCTTACTGTGTCTTGCTCCAATCAGCTGCCCTTAACTTCAGTGCCTGCAACAACTCCCCTGTCATTCTATTGCTCTTACGGGCTTCAGAAGTGATTTTAAGCGCAGTCGAGGATTTTGGCTGATTTTCTTATGGGTCTTTAATTTGATCAGCTTTCTTTTTTTTTTCTTTTTTTTTTTTTTTTTTTTAACTCAGTCATTTATAATCCATCTATAAAAACAGTGAATGATTTGTGCAGTATGCTTAATATGAATAGTGCAAGCTTATTAGGGCAAATGCAGAATCTGTAAATGCGGTTGGTTTTTTCTTAGATGCATTGGAACAGGTTATTCTAAATGATACCGTCTGTACTTTGGAAAACTGGAATAAGATAGCAGTTGCTTGTGCAGAAAATAAGCATGAAAAGTTATCTCAGAAAATCGTGTCGATTCTCCCCTCACAGGATGGAGTGTTTGAAAATTTGCCACTTGAAGATGAAAAAGAGGCAAGGATAATGGAACACGTTTTCTGGTAGTTTTTCTATGTAACAACAGAGGGAGTTCTTGCAGCAGTCAAGCAAGAAGCCTTCTAGCTCTTTGTATGAACCGTAGTAAAAGCTAAGCATGCAGAAACTGCTGAGAATTATTTTACCATCAAATATCAGTTATTTGTCCCTTTTAATATGTCTGTGTGAGAATGTGTGCATGTTTGTATTTTGGTTAACTGGAAATGTATTCTCAGTGTAGAAGAAAGTTGGCGTATTGTACTCTGGAATGGTATGGTAATGGTATGCATATACTTTCCATCCTGTTCTCAGCTTCAGTACATCGCATCTGTCCTTTAGTGAAGTGCTGGAGGGGGATACTGCACAGGGTTTAGAATCAGCGTGGGTAAGGGAAACTGCTCCGAGTGGATCATTGTTCTGAGGGAGCTGGACAGAGGACATTGTGCAGCATAGACGTACCCTGATGCCTTGGTCTTTTTGTTTTTTTCCTGATAGGCCAGAAGGCTTGCATCACTAGAGTCACAGTGCAGGTCATAGTATCGAGATAATCTAACAAATCCTGCCCAAATACAACAAATATCTACTTGGAACAAATTTAGGCTTCAGTTACGTGCATCCACCTGCTCCTTGGATTGCTGTGGGAATTGTGTGGTTTGAGGACCATATTACACTGTAAGAGCCAGTATGGGAACTTAGCTTAGACTGATTATTAAGAGATGGGTAATTTAGTCTTAGGGAAAGGAAGATGTCCAACTGCAGTCCTACGCCAGCAGATTCACTGGTTGCATGCTGGCAGAGCCTCTTTTTAGCTCTCGGCCCACAACCAGTATAAACGGGAAGAATACTGAATGTCATTTACTGTTGTCACTGTGCTACATGTTCCCAGATAACAGACATCTCTATAATTAAGCTAGATATGACTGCTGCTGTTTTGTTTCAGTTTTAATACATTTTGGCACTTTTTAAAAGCTGCTGGGCCATATTTATTATACGGATAGATCTGCAGAGTTAGGATTCACAAGAGAAYTTTCTTTAGAAGAGAAGAATTACAAGTCTACAGATACTGTAAGTATTGTGTGGATGAGGAAAAGGGAAAGGTATGCAAGTTCAGTTTTCAACATGTAGAATAATATGCCCTGTAAATATAACCCTTAAGTTAATTATATAAATGTAGAGATATTTTCTGARATAAATTAGTGTTAAATATTTTTTTCTAGTAATGCCTGTCACTTAGTAGTGTCTTTCCAAATCCTTGTGAATTATTATGGCTCTGAAGAGCTTGCAATTTATGCAAGTTTTGTTAGGGATACGCTCTTTGTAATGAGCATTAGAACTTCTACCTCAAGAGTGGTTCAAATCTATCAAAGACTCGACAGTTTAGTAGCACTTGAAGTGTGTTCAGTGCTGTAGAAAAAGGTAAGTTCTGTGACCCTGCAAAGTAGGGCCTTGCCAGGGTGCTTTTGTAGTTGTCTTAGCTGATCACATCTTTTCCTAGGTCAGTTTTTTTTAATCTGATGTAGCATTTTCTGTATTCCATCTGCTATGCTGAGAAGGAATTTCTAGCATTTTTAAAAGTCAGAGGGCAGTTGATATAATCCTGTTTGCAGGAGGCGGGGGAGAAAGATGTGATACTGTCAAAAGATTGTGAGAACAGAGATTTAAAACATTTATTAAAGCCTCAGATTAAAGAACATATTCAGGAATAAATGACTTAAGTGATGTCTGCTTTACATATGATTGCAGCTGAATTTTGACTAATGTTCAAGTACATTTTCCCAGAATTACTGAGGGTGAACTACAAATTAAGAATGTAGTTTTCCCTTTTAGTGCTTTTTGCTCTTCATGTTATTGAAATTAATGTAATCCTGCCATTATGAACATATATGCTGATGCAGATACTCAAAGAGCAGTCAGGTGAAAACGTCAACGCTGGTGGCTTCTGTGGGATTTCTGAACATAGCACATCTACAGAATAGAGCCCTGAGCAAGTGCTTATGATTGGAAAAAAAAGTATTGCACACTGTTTGCAAATACAGGCTAGTATACTTTGGAGACTGCTTGGTTTTATAAGAAATGCAGGGAGCATGAAATGTTTCTTTTCCAGACTGAGATTGTTTTAGCTGTCCAGACTGTTATTTCTGTAACAGAACTAGAGCATTCATTACTGACACCTGATCTTTTCCTTAACTCAGCTTGACACCACTCGAGTGACCGCAGACTTCTGCACTTTTGGTTATGAAATGCGGAGCAGTTGAATTCCATAGGAGAGCTTTTTCCAGGGTCTGGTATCATCACACATGATGAATGCAGAGGTCAGTAGCCATTTCTCTTCCCACTTATTTAATTTAGTTGTGACGTTCTAGAATTTTACTTGTGACCAACCTGCATTGTAAAGCTCAAACTTGAAGTATAATTAAATACCAGGCATAAGCAAGGGATTGGAAAGAATGGCCAAATATATTTTGTATGCCGGGAAAAGAAAGCAGGAATAAACTCTCAGAAGTAGTTACACCTTCATGGAAAAAATGGACAGTCCATGCTAGATAAAAATTGATTTATTATTATACATTGCTATGCCTGCTGAAACTTCAGGGTCAATTTTCTCATTTCATTTTATGCTGGTGGATGTATATTAATTTTAATGGTGTTATTTCTTATATATGTAATGAGTGACAAAAGATCATTATCTGATTAGTTGTCACACTGATTATAAGATAAGATGGGGTAAGTGTTTGACCTCAGATACACTGTATATATTGTAACTCGATTTACAGTGTAACATACATCGGATTTTGACCAAAAGGATGAAAACAATGAATGAAAAGATCACTGACATTCTTACTGCACAAAAGCTGACATCATACAAGAAAGCAGTGCAGATGTAACTGCAATACTCYCCAGAGTGATTTCATGGTTCTTGTTTAATATTTGCAGCAGCTGAAAAATGAAAGTGCTTGTTAAATCGAACAAGACAGTGATGGGCTAAACCACAAAGTTTTCTTCTTTTTCTTTATAGCCATTTTTAGTGTGCAGAAGTGATTTCTAGCAAGGATACATGATCAAATGGCATGCCCGAGGTACGTGCTTCTTTAGTTGGCGTATTTACTTGCTAGCTGTTTTGTATTAAGCGTTCTCTGGAAGTTTTAGAAATCATGCTAAATAAGAAAAACAATGCAAGTGCAGTGTCAAATGTATACTTTCTAGAGCAAACATAACTGTTGCTGGGGAGGACTGTACTGGTGTTGCCTTATATGTCATATTTTCCTTCAGAAGAACTTGGTGTCTCCCAATCCAAAAATCAGTTGCTAATCATCTGTTGGTATTTAAAGCTATTTAGACCTGTGTGTTTTATTCAGCAGCCTCAAGAATTTTCAGTCACTTCATCTTGAAAAAAATAAAAACTATCTTGAAAATTCTATTTAGCAAGGTGACAATATACTTTTACCCAAAGTGTCTGTAAAAGCCAAGTAGTGTTTTAGTAATATTCAAACACCCATTCAAGTTACATATAAAGAAGAGATGGAATTTCAAAAAGCTAGAGACATCTGTAAATGCCTAAGTTTAAAAATCCATTCCTTACAAAACTTTATGTTCCCAATCTCAGAAATTATTTTGAAGAAGAATTACCCGGTTTCACAGACAGAGAAGTAAGAGAGCTGTCTTGTCACCTCGCTGGTAAGAGAGATTCTGAAACATTTTTTATACTGGCAGTACTCACATTTCTTTTTTTCTCTTATTTATTAATGAAACTCAGAATTTATCGTTTTCCCAGTGTTTGACAGACTTTGACTTGGATAAAACAGTCTGGTCAAAATATAATAAAGTGGTTGTGAGTTTTAAAAATACTTCAAGAATGAACAAAATTTACAGGTATGCAGCATCGTGGTCCAATGCAATTTATTATTGCCAAGCTCTGACTAGCTGACTTAATTCTTATCTCTACTTGACTGGTGTGCTGCACTTACCTCCTTCAAATGCAAACTTCACAAAGGTCAGCCACAGATTTATACCTTGATTTAATGAAGAAATTAGGCTCTTACAAGATAGGTGCTGAATGGGAGATTAAAGTTACTGGAATGAGAGGAAATGTTGTGAGGTTAGTTACGTAGCCTAGTGCCCAGGACACTTACCTGAAGGAGGAAATCATAAGCTGTGCTTCATGCTTCATGGAATTCTTCTTGAAATTAATTAATTATTCACCTTCTGTCTTGAAATTAATTCAATAGTCATCTTCTGTCTTGAAATTAATTCATTATTCACTGGAAAAAGTACAAAGCCCATCCAAGATCCACTTCCCAGGTGAGTGCCCTTACCACATATAAGATGGTTTTGCTCCACCCCATGCTAAGAAATTTCGTTAGAGCTTAAAGAAGTGATAATACTATTTTTATTGCATTCTTGTCTTTGTGAGATTGGTTTTTTTATGTTACTCCAGCAAGTTTTATGGAGGGAAGGAGATGGCCGTAACTTAAATAGCTTTTTGCATGCTTTAGTCACAAAACTCTTACGTGATGTGAGTTAGGTTTTCTGAAGTTATCAAAAGGAAAATAAAATTTTGTGATAGAACTTTCACCAAATGCAAATCACAGGTAGAGGAATATCAGTGTAAAAGAATTTGTATTGATAAACAGATAAATCATAAAGATATTGATAAGGGTTTATATTGGTAAGAGTCCATCAGTGATACTCATTAGGACCTTTCAAGGAAAATTAAGATACTCAATTTTAAATTTTTTTTTTAATGTTGTTTCTTTAGGCTCTTCCCACTATTTCACTTTTTTTCTTCTAGCTTTCTTGTATCCCCATGGGCTAATTATCCTCATACTTTAAATCGCAGAATGATAGGGAGCAATCTTTCACTGGTGGAAGATTAATGATATTAGCATGGTGACCTAATACAGTAAATGTGTTCTATTTCCATCCTTCTGTAATCCCACTGAAATCCATGAGTCACACTAAGGATGTTTGGCCTTATGCCTTTTCCTTCACTAAATCTTATGACCCTGCGAGCCTCCCTTCTGTTTTTGAAAGCTGTATATACAGTCACCTGATTTGCATCATTGCCGAAGCCATTAGTCAGAAAGAGCTATTGAAGAGGCAGCACTGGATGTACCTGACCAATTATCTAAGGTCTCCCAAGCACAATTACTTATGTCCTAGATGTATTAACATTGTTTTGACAGATGGTTTTGAAACTTCCAGATACATTGAGAAATCCTGATAGTTTTATTCCAAATGAATTGATGGAATCTGCTATCTAGTCACAGCGCTCCAGACTTCATTAATTAAAGCTTCTCACTGAATTTAGTAAACCATAAATTCTGGACTGTGTTTTGCTCCAGTGATACTCACTCTGACTATTCTGCTGGATAGCTGAAAGTGGAAGTAGGTTAACTCAGAAGATAACAGAGCAAAAAATGAAGTATTAGTTTCTGAGCTTTTGTAGGTGGGTTCTGTCAAGCTTAAACTCCAGTTGTTCACTATTTTACGCTCAACAAAAATAAACATAGTCCAAAAACTAAATAAAAAAGTGCTATAAATACAGTGCAGGGGACAGAATTAGCAAGCATGCAGCTGCTGAAGGCAGATTTGATAAACTGGAGTAAATTAATTTTGAATGAAGCTCACAGTGATATGAAATCTAAAAGGTCAAATAATTTTCCGGTAACTCACCATTAACCCCTGATGTAACTGGAACCTCTAAGTAACTACGTTTCTACTTCAGAAGTAAAAACTAAATAATAATAAAAAAGAGAGTGAAATGCCATAGTAGCTAYACTCATTTAGGTCTGCAATCCCAGATGGTTTGGGTTTTTTTTCAACAACACTGGTCCGAACATCTGTTAAGAAGTATTAATGCAGATGATCGCATGCTTTATGTTCAAAGTGATACTTTGCTCAAATGCAGGGAAAACTGCACAGCCCTCCCTCCTGCAATCAGCAGAGCAGCAAGTAGTCAATTACAATCATTTTGATCATAAACCATCGAGGGAGGGGGGAGGCAACCCATAGTGTTTCATATGCTGTAGGAACACAAAACCTTATAAGCAGAATGCTATTTTATAAAAAATAGAAGGAACTTTTTCAATAAAACAATATTAGAAAACAAATCTCTGCTGGATATCTTGCAGAGATTATTATTTCTTGTACAGCAATAGCACCAAGACTACATTCTCATTTTACCAGATATTGTTCAAATACCAAGAGACAGACAGCAAAGATGAAAAGACAGCAAAGATGAAAAGAAGGCAAGTACAAATACTGAAGTGGATCTGGAAAGGTCATTGATAAATGCTTTTGTTCTGGTTACTTTTCTGAATTCTAAAATACATAATGAAAAGAGCAAAGGGAGAGAGACACATCATAATAATCTGAAGTTTCTAGAGTGGATTATTCTGATTCTAGAGATTAATTACCAGTTAATTTGTACTTCTGAGTTCTATTAGGACCAGAATTAAAGTGTAACAAATGTGGCTGCTTTGTGAATATAATCTGGGTGTGTGGATAAGCTAAACAACTACTTATTTGACAGTCTTGAGTGTTAGGTTATTTTATTCATACTTGATCAAAAATACAAGGTGGCTGCAAAATCCCAGCACCTAGTAAGGAGGTCACACCCAACTCAAGGCACCTAACTCAGCTGAACTGTTAATTTCCTGACACTGCTACCATCGCTATCATGCATCGCAGGGTCAGAACGCAGCGCTGTTGCTGATAGCACGCAACTGGGCCAGAACCCTCTCCCTGCTCCCCTCCTCAGCTGCAGTTGCTCAGGCAACAAGATCATTCAGCAGCAGAAAAGCACAGAAAGAAACTGTAAGGAGTGGGAGGAGAGAGATTTCCCAGGGGCTATAGAGAGGGCGAAGGAAAGAGGAGGGAGAATATTGGTACGTGTTTCGGTGAAGATATTTGCCCTTGTGGTTGCATAGACAGTGGAGAGAGGGTGCCAGAGGCTGCTTCAAAGCACTTCAGTTAAGCTTCTTTCTAAATTTCCCATTTGGAGTAGCTTCTTTCACTCTCTCCGCTTTTGAAAGAGGTGAGCAGATCGAATGAGGTGCCTGGTGTTGGATAGTGTTAATATCCTCCTGTATACTGGAACAGCATTCTTAAGGAGTCATTTAGGTACCTTTACTTGGTAAACTTGGTATGAGGCATCTGATCTAGTCAAATGCAAGCTGAGGTTTGTGTTGGGCCAACAGCAAAGCTGTTCTGGCACACATGTGCATCCTTCAGAGGAGCAATAGGACCTCTAGGAGCCATTCTCAGCACTCAGGGCATCTTCTCCCCTTGGCTCTCAGGAGATCGTGGTATGTATCTTAGGGCTCTTGCCATATGAAGGTTTTTGGTAACTGGCTTACCAAGTAGGGGAAGATGGTGTCTATGATCATCCTCTTTTAGGAGCAGAGAAAATATTAAAACAACCCCACAGACTTTCTATCAGTGTTTCTACAAATGCATTTGCAGTATTGATATCATTATCAAAGCTGTTAAATGTGAGGACTTGTTACTGAAATTTCTTCAAACTTAACACTGATGAAAAATAAATATTTCTTAGTTCTAAACATTACCTATTCACTATCATTTGTTTTAATAGCTATTACGTTTTATTTCATCAGTAACGGAACATGAATACTCTGTAGGCTTTACTGCATTCTGTCTTTGCAATTCCGATTTCCAATGAATTAATATTGATTGGCCGAACTAACATTTATTTTTATAACATCTTATGAAGGATCCAGGTTTTCCTTCACATAAATTTTATTGCTGTTCTGTTAGCTGTGTTGTGCAAAAAAGCTTTACATTATGTCTGACACATCCATATGGAAAAGAAGCATTTTAATCTTTAAAAGTTGCATTGCAGTCAGTTTCTATCGACAACTAGATTTTTCTTCATTGCAATGAATGATATTGTTTGGCTCAACCTGTTTGTTTTCATAGTAATTTTTGGAAAGTTCTGATACGAATTCTTACAGCAATGCCTACAAAAATCTTGATCACAACTGTATGATTAGTACTTCTCATGCTGGCCAATATTATTATCTTGTTGCTTCCCATGTAGAAAATTTACATATGTTGTCTCTCATCTTAGACAGTAAATTCTTTGGAGCACTGATTGTCTTTTGTTCTATATATAGTACCCTGCAAATGAAGTCTTGTTTATGATCGGGGCTCTTGTGCAGAGTGGTAATAAAAATCATAACCTCTTCCTGTATATTTTTCCATTAAAATAGGTAGAGATGGCAGCAGCAGGACGATGATGTCAACAGGCTTGTTAATGCTGTTTGGGCTGGGCTGTGTAGCACTCCCAAAGGCTGCAATATGCTGATGGAAGTGGTTTTGCCACTGCTTCAGAACAAATATTCATTCAAGTTTTTACACTTGTCTCCTCATTTGAAGTTCATCTCTTGGAGAGAACAGTTGGCTAAATTCCTCCTTTATCAGTCCCAGTAGAGGGGATGCTTTGGAATGAGATGCAGAGTTTAGCATCCGTAAGAGGAATAAATAGATTTCATTAGATCAAGGTAGGAAGTGGTAAGATAAGTGGAAAGGTGTCAGAAGGGGAAGAAAAGTTAGTTAAGAGTCACCTGGAAGGCGAAGTAAAGAACTCGGTAATGAGAGCGCTATGGAAAGAACAGGAGATGAGAGCTGGCGAAAGGGGTGGTGATTCTGTGCTAGGAATCCAAGACACTTAATTGGTGTTTAATGACTTATGGCAGAGCATCCAGGATCTCACATTGATGGAAAGCTGCAACTTTGTACCATGAAGGTGCGATATTWTTCCATAAAAATGTAAGTTTCTCGTCATCAGGAATATAAACAGTTGCTTTTGTTTTGTTACCCTTTTCATCAGTGAAAGAATGGATGGCTCAAGAACAGGAAGAGGGGAGAGGGAGAGTATATTGCATATAGGGAGGAAAAAGCTGCACAGAAAGGAAAATGCAGAAGGAAAAGCTGAAAGGGGAGACCCATATGGAAGTGAGGAAGGAGGAAAGATAAGGGGAAAGTTTAGTATTGTTTCCGAACTTTCAGATGGGACAAAATCAAAACAGGAGAGAACCCTAGGAGAGGATAGAAGATACAGAAATCTAAGGAAGCACAGGTAATCTTTGAGCTGGGAAAAACAAATAATGCAGATGTTTCTGGGTAAACAGCAGGGAATGCTCAAGAAAGCAACCACAAATTCATAAAAAAAGATTGAAGGAATGTCAGAAGACAAGCATATCTTTATTTTTCAGGTGGAAAAGACTGTCACCCAGTGGCCCTTCAGCTGACGGATGTATAGCTTTTATGTCTTTCATTTTTAATTCCTGTAGGGGAGTCTTTTTTTTTTTTTTTTTGTGTATACTTCCTTTTCACTGAGCTTTTCAGTAGAAGGAGATGTAGAAGCCCAAAGAATGAATGAAATTGTTTACAGTCCTATCAACATTGAAATGAACTGAAATTTCAGAAAAGTTAAATTATTCTGATTATGAGGAGGTATTTCTTAACAGTGTGAATATTATGGAAGTGCTGTTCAAGGGAGATTATAGTTTTGTCCTTTGGGATATTTGAAACTGGATTGGACAGAAGACCAGAAAGGTGACTGGTGATTTACTAAATGTTCTGTGTGTGAACATGAGTGATGCAGAATCAGCATGCTGTGTCATGCGCAGCTGAACCAGCACTGCTTTTCCTACATTTGCAGCAGGTCTGCATCTTTAATTAGACTCACAGACAAGTAATGCTGCATGAATTTGAATCCCAACAGTTGTATTCCAGGCTGGGATTTGAAGTGCAATCAGGAACTGGCAGCTGCTCGTGGAATATTTGAATAGGGAGGTTATATTCAGAATTTTCCTTCAGTACCGAGTATGGGCATAAATATTCTTATGCATAAGGATTTATACATCCCTCATTAGTTGCACATGTCTAAATCTTCTTTACATTGAGATACTTACAGTGGTGGTTTTAGTTATTCTTAGGGTTGACCCTTCAGCAAAAAAATGTATGACAGGGTTTAATAGTTGTACACTTGCTTCTCCTAAGCCCAGCTATTAAAAATACTTCTAATTTCCCTTCAGTGAGTATATTCAATATGTCTTCATAGCTGTGGTTGTAGGAATCTGTTCGTATTTTTCATTAGCTAATGTTTCCAAATTGAGTTTTGTTTCATTGGCAGAGAATTTCAGAGCTGAATTTCTTCCTCATTCCAGAGCCTGCATGTGGCATAAGTTTTGTTTGAAGAGGGACAGCTAAAATGGTCTTCTCATTCTAAAACGCTTCTGGAAATTCCCTTCTTGATTCGTACACTTGTAAATTTAGATTCTGTTTGTCATGCATGAATAACGCCTAATTCTCTTGAGCCTAATGGGAATATCTGACTCTTAGAGGTACTTATTCCATTGGGTTTTGAATGACAGAGACCTGTACAAACAAGTTTGTTCTTTCTAGAACAGTGTGTGGTGCCATTGTCTGCAGAGAGAGAATATGTCTAGACTAGGAATAGGCATGAACTGGAATCCCACATCCATGTGTTTCGGAGTTGCAGGGAAATGGGAATTCATGGTTTTGAGTCCAGGTCTTGGCACAATACAGTTTTAGCCCTTATTAAGAAAGTGAATCACAGTCTTTGCTGCTGGTCACAATGACCTCAGACTTAGAGTCATATTCATAGTCAAGACCAACATCTTGTGGCTTAGGATCAACTGTAGCCTAAATGTGTGAGACATATAGTGGGTTAACAACAGCAGTATAAATAGAATATATTGTAGGTTTTAGTAGCTTGGACATTCAGCTGCTGTGATGATTTGCTGTTGGTGGTAGGAAACTTCTGAGCATGGAGATTGGCATTGCTTAATTTTGTCCTCTAGGGCAAGGGTGTAAGAGSGAGGCTGGTTGGCTGCAGATCACAGGCTTGTAATGAAAGGCCAAGGTGCTACCTGGAGTTTCTCCACCTGTGGGAGGAGTTGTGTCCCATGCTGGGTGGGCTTTCCTGGCCCACCTTTAGCTGCGTGAGCAGGAGTGGAGGAAGACTAGAAAGATCTGTGTTCCAGACCTTTGCTGGAAGTTGTGGGTGAACATACTTCCACCTCTGGAAGAGAAAACGCCTTTTGGAAGAAAACATTCAACTTTGACGTGGGCATTTAATGTCATTAGAGGTGTCAATAATTAATAAAATGCCGGCAGATGGCGCCCAAGAATATCGAATGCCGAGACCAGCGTCACTGGGATCTGGTATAGAATCATAGA
Source organism: Phoebastria nigripes (assembly GCA_035582835.1). Lineage (NCBI taxonomy): Eukaryota > Metazoa > Chordata > Aves > Procellariiformes > Diomedeidae > Phoebastria > Phoebastria nigripes. The sequence goes on from JAYKAV010003210.1 coordinate 770,068, forward strand.
ATAGTTTGGGTTGGAAGGGACCTTTAAAGGTCATCTAGTCCAACCCCCTTTCGTTTGCTTTTGTGTATTACCTGGGCATTTTTTTACATGCTGCTCTTAAGAAGCACCACATAGTATGTGTTCCTAAATTAATTCGTAGAACAACAAGTAATGCATCAAATCGACAACAACCCATTGCTACGTGTAAGAACTGAAACTGGAGGTCGGTTGCGGCAAGTGGCTTTGCAGTGCTAGTGACGGGGGAAGAGAAGCACTGCAGGATTCCAGAGGGTAATGCCCATGGCAGGAGGAAAAAAATCCCTTGTTCCAGGTGTGGCTTCCCTTCAAAGTAGTGACTAGTCTGAAACAAATGCATATGGTAAATAAAACCCTTATAAAGCCTTGCAGAAGGCCAGTTAATTGCAAGTAAACAATTGCTTGAGTGGGTGTAATGGTGATGGTGTGTGAGGAATTAATTTTTTTGCTTAGTCATGCTTTGCAACATATGTTCAAGCATTTCTTTACTCATAAATATTGGAGAGAATAAGATGGGACGCCTAGATGTGGGAGCTTTCTTCTCTTGCTCTCAGCACTCACAGAGGGATTAAAAATGGATTAGATAAGCATTCTTGAGGGAGTAGAGAATTCTGGGAACAGTGCTCTGGCCTATTAATTGTGAAGGATGCAGAAAACTGCCTGGCCCTTTTCTGGTTTGGAAAAGCACAGTATTTATATTGGCTTTTATCTGATTTACAGCTTTCTTCTTGTTCTTTCTCTCCGCCCGCCCGCCCCCCCGCCCCCAACCTTTCTTTTTAACTGTTTCAGGGTATCCAATGTGTCTTCACAATTCTATTCAGATGTCCTTTCCCTGATGTATCCCATGTGCCTTAAAATGTCAGCAGGCCTGGAAATAAAAACGTAACCCATAAATGAATACTAAAACTCTTGTGTAATTCCAACTTGTCAAGATACAAAATGTTACTTTTAGGCAATTTATACTCTAGGGCAGTGTTCTCTGTCTGATTATTTCAGAACTTTATTGTTGAATTGAATGGGAAGGAAGTGAGGCCATGACACGTATATACTTTGTGTACCCGTTTTTATTTATTCTTGTATATTTTCTAGATGATGGGTGTGGAGGATAGTCAGAGCATGTAATTGTTATGTGTTAATTAGTACCCTAAAGCTATATTTAATTAAACCTTTAATAGCAACAGATTACAAATATTCCTGGGAAATAAATTTCTCTTTGTGAGGTAGGGCTGTTGTAGTGCAGCCTAACTAGAAACTGAGAGACTGACAGCTTGCACCATCCAACACTTATTTTTCTATGGGGAAAGATAAGAACACTGGTAACGAAGGGCAAAATGTCAGTGTCACAATTTTAGCAGCTGAATCTATTCTGTCTGTCTCCTGCCAAATAGCCTATTAAACCTTTTAGCATTATGCTGTCTGTGACACTAGGAGTTGGTCCCATTTATACTAATAGCTTTACTGTGAAAGAGTAACGTGAATACCCTTCATTAGTCCTACACATAAAATCCTGCATAGTACATGGAACATAAATTGCTTAAAACATGTTGTTCTCAATGTATTGTAGCATGTAATGAGTTAACTATCTATGTATGTTTAACATATAGCATAAATTGAGTATCACTGTTCTACTGAAGCTCCACGTTGGATTGAAAGTATAAAATTGGTGTATATAATTTCCATTTATTCCATGGCTTCTGTCAAACTAATTGACCCTTTACTAGCCCCTTTGTCTCTTTTCTTCCATGTGTACTTTTAAAAGTGCTCCTTGTAATTCTCGGTATGGTTCAGGATGACACAAAGAAAATGTGCCAAACTGAGCAGACGTTCATCAGGCAGACTTGTCAAAAACATTTGCTGAGCCGTGCTACACTTTACTGCAATGAAATGTTATCCTTTCATAAGGTTTGCTTCCTTACTTAGCAGCTGTTCAGAAATGCAGTGTGCTGTTTGCTTATGCACCATGGTTTGTTTCACAGAAAATGCCTTTTTTTTTTTTTTTTTTTTTTTTTTTTCCCCCCCCCCCCCCATGCTAGTCAAGAAACCAAATTTAGTTTGGTTTCTCAAAGTACAAATATTATTAGAGGCTTAAGAGTTATGGTATTGCTTAGAAACAGATCTCAAAGACTTTTATCCTACTCAGTTGGGACTCTGAGTTCCTATGAAATTGCAGAGTGCAAGATACTGTAGGAATCTGCCTGAAAAGCTTAAGCAGACAGTGAACTCTTATTCATGGTAAGATGCCACACTGTGCTGATTCAAAAAACCAATCAAACAAAAAGAAGTCAGAGGTAGATGTGTAGTCTGTGAATATTTAGTAGGAATTAAAAGAAAAACTGAAGGAGTAAAACATGTCAGATACTATGCAAAGTGTTGCAACTCACTGTGCATACTTGGAAGAAAAACCTTATAAGACACTCACTTTGAGTAGCAGATGCTTTTGGAGTAACTAGAAGAGGCATTCTGCTGCATAGTGTTTTATCATATTATTCCATAAACAAAGACAACCCTCAGCTTCAGTAAGACAAACCTGTGTTCTAGATTAACAGAACAATGAAATAAAAAATAAATAATAGAAATGAGGTATGCATGAGTGAGCAGAGAGGGAAATTTGCCCTGATCTGCCAATGTAAATTTAGTTCATCCCCCCTGTGTACATGGGTTATTATATAGCCTTTAATCATGTAATTGCATACTGTGGGAAACAGCTCAGCAGAACCACATCGTGATTTCTGCAGTGCTCTTGTCCACACTTGTGATACCATGCTAGGCAAGTGTTTACATTCCCACACATTTATTTCATGCATTTCTCTTCTCCTTAGCTTCCTCCCAAAATAATTAAATAATTAAACAGCTTATTTCCTGCAAAGATCTATTGGCCAGTATGTTTACTTTCAACTTTGCTATTGGCCGGGGTTGTAATTGCTGCAAATCTCTGTGTTTTAAGCATTACGAAAGAGTTGAAGCTATGTTTCTTTTTCACAGTCTAGTTTCTCATACACAGTTGGTATTCTTGTGCAGCGTTTGCGAAGATACCGCTGTGTTTTGTTTGCACATCCATCTTTTGATACCTTTCTGGTTAAATGAAGTTTTCCTTTGTCAGGCTTTCAAGTCACCAGATGCTAAAGAGGCGGGCTGAGAGGTCTAAGCTGATAGAAGATTTTGTCCCCAAAGCTGCAGTTAGGGGAAACATACAATAAATTCCTGGTCCCCATATGCTATTGTACTGAACAACATGTGGTCTTCTGCCATTCTTACTAGGGAAGCAGTGTTTGTGAATGCGAGCTGTTTCTGTCACTAAGATGGATGTATTCATTTTTGCAGGGCTTTTGTACACAGCTATCAGTCTGATGTTACTTTGACTTTTGTCTTTTTGTGTAGAATGAACTGATCTTGAGACTTCCAGGGGGAAAAAAAAAAATCAGAAGAGAGAAATTCAGTGTTTCTTCAACTAACATACTCTTTAAGGAAAGACGATATGAAAATTCCTTTGGATTTCTTTGTATCAGACTGCAGTTACAGCTAACAACGCACTTAGGCATGCTACTGCTGCTGCTTCTTCACTCAGCCTTTTGCTCCATGATGGGCACTGCAATACAATCTCAAAATACATGTAGTATTGCCATACAGTCTGTTTATGTATCACACATGCATTGGTTTGGGTTTCATTTTCAGAATAGTCCATTCTGAATTTTCTTGTCATGCTGAAGGCTTCTTCATTTAGGTTTACTGAGAAGAAATTTCACAGCTCCTACTTAAAGGCTTGCAGAAAGCCTTCTTGCTGAGGCTCTAACATTTCCTGTTAGGTAATTGAGGTTATTGTAACACATTATTTGAGGGGCATACAAGAGAACAGACTTCATCTGATAGTCCAAAATAAATGCTGACACAGTTTTTCAGTTAAAAAAAGTTTGCCAGAATATTTTAGAAACTAACAATTATATGCTAATATTTCTAGACTAACAGGAATAGAAATTAGAATTAATGAGTTCTCTGCAGGTACATCTGTCACATATTTAATAATACAAGACATATTTCATGCTCACAGCACTCTGCTAACATTATGCAACCCTTGTAATAGCTCTCCACAGTAAATACCAATCTTGATTTGCTGCGGCAGAAAATGAAACAGTTTCTAGGCATGACACCCTGAGGTGCTAAGTGTGTCTCCCCCTGAAGTCAGTGGATATAACTGTTGCTTGGACTACTGTAAAAAGCTGTGTCCCAGTGGACTTGATGATATTACTTGTGACTGAAAATGTTCTTGTCTAAAACATATTTACAATTTAGAACCTCTGACTGCCATAGCTCTGCGTTGCCTGGTTGGGTATATCAGTTTGCAGTCGCTGAAGCCTTGAATACAGAGAAGCAGCAGTTTCCAAACATACCTGTTGAGCTGCTCATGTCTCCTGGGATAAAGACAGAGATAAATGCTGAATAAATATATTTGCTTAGAGAACAAAGTTTAACCTGGAACTACACTGTCAAGTTTTCTGTGGATGCTAATTAAGTGGCATGATTTGTCTCTGTTGCCATTCTCCCCTGTGTAAAATTAGAATAATAATTGCACCTATCTTAGAAGAAACTGGAAGAATAAATCTTGCCCTAGCGCTGAGACAATGTTGAGCCAATAGAAATATGTCTTAATCTTTCTTATGGTAGAATAAGAGTACCTAGCTAAGGTACCAAACACTGCTGTCCTTGACATCGTACATACACTGACAAAGGCATCCTCTTCTTTTGGCAAACTGTGTTTGTTCAAAATAAACAGGTAAATACTGGGCTCTTCGCTTCCAGTCTTTCCATAATTCACAATATGGCCATAAACAAATTGCGTCCGTGATTCATTTAACCTGAAATTTCTAAAAGAGTTTACCTATAAATGGAAATTTGTTTGACATTTTGCTGCTTTTTACTTATTTGGCTTACTCTCATTTTTAGTCACAAGTCATATAACCGACTATGAGTAGTTTTTAATGTAGAAGTTGAATATAAGGAACATAGGCATGATAGTTTCAATAGTTGCTGCTGCAGTTCTGCCTGTGAGATTGGTGTTGGCAGGTGTTGAACTCACTTCCCCAAAACAGAAGACCCACTCTCAATTGGTTTGAGTGTGGTCCTGGGAGATGTTCATGCTTCTTTTCGAACTACCACATTTCAGGATAGGATAATTCTATATATGTGCACAGCAGATATCTTCAGGCATAGAGGTGGACCTAAAAGAGAAGTTTTAATTTGGATCTTAACTTTCCTGACATCTAGGGGCTGTTTGAAGGTCTATGTGAATCCCATTATAAGCTTAATTTCTGAAGTTCAGTTCTAGTTCTGAATTTTCCCTAGGCTAGAAATAAGGAGAATTTTTTCAATCTGGATGTCCGGTATATATTCTGTCTTTGACATCACTGTTGGCAGACTTCTTGACAGAATAGAAGACCTTTCATTTTGCCCGTTTAGGGAATTTCCATTTACCCTGTGTGATAAAAACTTTTGTCATGAATATAGAAGCACTATGCCTCATATTTTTGTTCCTGAATTGTATATAATAAATTATTCCTTATCCAGGGAAATGGGGGACTGGAGTACATGGAAATTTTTTGGTTTCCAGAAGTATCTCATGCTGTGCTTGCGTTATTAGGCTTTCTTGTTGCAGTGCTGGGTAACTCACACATACGGCAAGCTCTTAGGCACCTGAGATAATACTCTCTTTTTTCCCTTCCTTTTCAGCACATTGGTATGACCGTCATTTTGTGCCTTTGCTTTAAAATTGGTTTCTTCTCGCAGACTAACATCCAGTCAAAAGGACATCTTGTTTGCAGATAGGTCATCTTGGCTACTGTCTAGGAGCTCCTCAAGCACATATTAGTGACAAAAATTATCCATCAGTACTCATTATTAGTTCCTCCACAAGGGCTTTTAAAGAATAATGAAGTTTCTTTTTATTTTTAAGGATATAGAAATAGGAGTTGTTGATAAGAACTGTTGATGTCTCACCACAGGTAGTGTCCCTGAACTAAAGAAACCAGTGTACTTCCGTTGCTGTTCTTTTGCTTTTTTTTTTTGAGCTGTAGCATCTGAAAAGACTGTTTTTAAAAAGGAAAAGTAAATCAAGGGGTGATGTAATCCTGATGGTATAGTCCTGGTGACTGTAGACTGAATGTATGGGCTTTAGCAAGTCACTGTTTTTCTCCCTCAGGACATGTCTGCACTGGAGATTGCAGTGTAGCTTAGAGGTATCCAACCTCACCCTAAACTAGACTGTCCAGAAACAGGGAAAATTAGCCCATGGCAGACTCTCTTCAGGATTTCGGTAGCTGGAGAGCTTCTGGGTCTCAGTCAAACAAGCTGGGCTCGTTTAAAACTTGTTTTGGTTTCTATACATTGTATCTCAGAGTTCAGTAAGGTTCTACCTAGTTCTGGTTTTCCCTCTTAAATCTAGGGAAAATGTTATGTGTGCTATAGGGAAAGCTTTATCAGTTGTGAATAACAAATGTTAGGCAGGGCCAGTAGTTTTTGTAGAATGTCTTTAATTTTTTAAAGGCTGCAGTAGCATCAGCAACTAGGCAAAAAAGCATGCTGAAGGGGATCATGTCTGGTATCCATGCTCCTTCTAAAAAGGGATGTTGAAACTGCATTGAAATAGCAATAACTCTCTTTTAGTACTACTAAGCTAAATTCCTGAGAGTGATGAATGAGGAAAAAAATGTTTTTAATTCTTTTGATCTAATCTGTGGAGTTTAATTAGGTATCCAGTTTTAAATCCGGTTATGTTTGCATGTGGCTTTAGCACTGCCTCTTAATTCAAAGAGCAAATGTGACCATGTTATTCTTTCACAGACTTCTCTGTAAATGGTCTTTAATGTTGAAATCCCTGTCAGAAATATTCATTAGTTTTCTTTGTGACCTTTTTTATTTTGTTCCTGAAAATTTGTTTGTTAATAATCTACAAAATGTGGGTATGCTTCACTTAAAAAAGGAAAAACAAGGAAACTTGAAATAAGTAAATCTCACAACTTTTGAGCTTGAGAACAGTTTATATACAGAAACAATACGGAATTATAAAGACATATAAAGACATGCTTTTGGTGACCTTTGGTCACTATGCATGTGTGCCGCACTCTGCAAGGTGGTGAGCAGATCCTCCAGAGAAAATGTGCAAGGCCCTATTTCCTTTGCTTAGGGCTTGTGTTTTTTAAGATGAAAACGAGCATTCAGAATAAAGACAGCCAAACTGACTCATTTTTCCCCAAGCCTTCACCCATCCAGGCCATCTGAAGGCTTGTATCAGCTGGTTACTGTTCCTCTTTCTCAGAACTGCACCTAAGGGTGGTCAAGGGCTTCATCGTCTCTCCTGATTCCTCTCTTTACAAAAGAGATGTTGCACCTTGCATATAATTCCGATTTGTAAGGACTTGAATTGTAGAGGAAGTGAACTAAACTGTCCCAGCATTTAGCACCCTGCTCTGTTCCCGATCCTGGTTTGTGTCCTTTTAGACCCCAGTATGGTCACTTGCATGTTGGCCATTGCCTAAACATAGTTTTCTTGAAGTCAAATGAGAGCTATGTGAATAATGGAAAATCAAGATCTGAGACTGTAAAATCCCAGTGCAAGGACTATGTTTTCCTACTGTGCAGTTCATGTTTCATTCTGAGTCATGCTTAAACAGGTTCAGCAGCTGTGGATTTTAAACTGTTCTAAAGGCATGTTATTTTCACGTAAAGGTAGATGTAAAAACAGTCTCTGAAATAAATCCAGGTTGACAAATATCAGCTGTGTTAATTTTAGCTAGAATTAAAACATAAACATTTGAAGCTGTTTATGTTTTAGAAACATCATGGACAGTTCATCTAAACTGGTTTTTCCAGTTTTGATTCCTGTTGTTTTTATCCCTAGCTTTTGATTGAAAGGAATTAGTTCCTTCGAAACTGAAAAGATGTTTTGGAAGAACAACTTGTGAATTTTTGGACCTGGTCATCTTTATAGAGCTACTCTGGCTTTTATGTCTGGCACAGATGTCTTGGATAACCTCCAGCTATAACCAAACTTCCATCTACCTTTTTTATTTTACTTGTGATTCTGGGAAACACATATGCATATCCATATTACCAGCTATCTGTAAGATCCAGGCACACTAGCATGCACTGTGTAAGTTCATAGTGCATCATATGTTGAAATTCGGCTTTCTTCTGTGAATTCATCTGTCTCCTACTGTCAGTTATCTGTATTGTATATTTTATAACAGGGCAGCTCATGCATTAAAGATCCTTATTGATCAGCCATGATTTGAAAAAGTGCTATTGAGACTTGGCCTAGAGTTAAGCGTAAGTCAAATCAAGGACAGGGCTGGCAAGTATTCAGGCTCAGGCACCATAATGCTGAAACCTGCATTTATTCTAATCTGTTCAGATACGATTTCTGCAATGCAGCCAGTGGCTAAGGCTGACCTTAAATCCAAAGAATCCTTGACTGTTGGTCTGTTTCCAAAGGCTTAATCCCTTTTTGTCTTGAGTTTCTTTTTGTTCCTCCTTATGCCTCCACAGAATTCAATGATATTTCTGCTGCTGTTTTATTTTTCCTGAAGCAGTCCTTCACATCACTTATGGATTACTGGTATTTTTGCACTTTGTTTTTGAAGTATTAATTTCACTTAATCCTACTTCTGCAGCACTCTCTTTCAGCTGACATGCAAGCATACTTTGAATTGCATCAGTGCTACTCTGTCAGTCCAGAGGCAGTATCCCAATGGGATACAAGGCACTCCTCCAGAGTCTTAGCTGAACACACAGCCTCCACATTTCTCCCTGTCTCCCTGTGGTTAAAAATTGGAAAGTGAGCACAGAAATCTTCCCAGCACCATCATACCACAGATCAACAGTTTAGTGCGTGTGATGCATTAATAAGTGTTACAAATATTACAATTGGAACAAAAAGGGGAAATTAAGAAACAAGCTGTGCTGCCCGAAGTACCCATCTGTGGTCTTTGTAGGTAACCTGGCAATACTTTATTTTATTTTAATAGGTAGAATCTTTAATAGGTAGAATCAGCTGTCTGTTGCTGTGCAGGCAAGACATCTCATCCAGTTCTGCTCATTTCCTTCACAACGTCCTTGTGTCAATGCGTGTGTCCCATGTGCACTCTGAAAAAAACAGCTACCTTCTGCAGGCTGACTGCACTGAGGAAGAGGTTACTGTGAGCGGGACTGGGAGGTTCCTGACCTCGATTTCAGTGCCCAGCTTTCTAGCATCTGGGTTCAGCAATTACAGATGAAACTCGCACTCCTTGTGAGTCCCTGGAGCTCACACTCTGCAAGTGGGTAGTGTTTGCGCAGTCTGATTACATACAGAGCTGTAAAAGACATTGGGATCTCTAGAAATTTAGTAGCTTCAAATTCAAGAAACTCTACAAAGTACACGTGAGTTAGAATTTTTCTGAGGATTATATGCAAATTTATTTCAGGGACAACAAGATGCACACCTTACCAGTTACATGCTCTTCAAGATAAAAAAACAAATAAACAAACAAACAAAAACCAACCCTCTTAAGATTTCTTTTTTAATATTGCCATGACAGTGTATTTTTCTCTCTGACTTATTTCTTGGAAACAGCTGAGTCATTTCTTGCTATAAAGCTCTCCAAAATTTTCAGCCAATGGCATGGAAAATTTTGACGCAGAGGTTTATAAGAAGCTGAAGCCAAGTTGTTTTAACGGCGAGTGGCAGGCAGCTGTACAGTATGGAATTCTGTGAGCCCAGCATATAATACACATATATGAAAACACAACCTTAATGTTAGATCATCCAAGTGAATGGAACATAAAAGACTTCTGTTAAAGGAACGTAAAATATTTTAAGACAATTTAATCATTTTTCACTAATAGTAATTGTGTTCATGTGGGTAAGCAAGGCTAGCACATTAGATTTGCATCTATTATGGAAATCTGGCCTTTCCTGTAAATCTGAGCAAGACAACAGATTTCATCTGGAGTGTAGAGTTTGTATCTGCCTTAGCACTGTGGCTGGAAGCTTTTCTGTTAGTAGCAGGCAACTGCTTTGCCATAAGTTGAGATTCCATATCACATACTCAGTAAGTTTCTGTATTACAAAGGTTGTGTAAATTGAATTACACTAACACCACCTATGGATTCAGGGCTATCTTATTTGCATAACAAACGGTCTTATAAACAGTGTGCATACTGTACACTCACCAATTAGGCTTTCTTTTCAATCCTCTTGGTCGTTCACAAAAAGAGGGAAGGTTTTTTCTTTGGTGGGGGTGTTGCAAAGAAAAGCTGCTAATGAAGGAATGATGAATGGTCTGATTGTGTTGCTGTTTGTATAGTTTCACCTTCATTTGCATCAGTACCAGGCACAGATCCCAAGACTCATTTTTCAGTTTTCAGTGCTCCTCTTCTTTGGCCCCTGCCCGCGCTAGAACCAACCAAACAAGCACATTTATCTTTGCCTCCTAGAATACAGAACAGTAATATTTCCCTTCTTGCATCGTTGGGGCCTACATGTGGTGGAATGTGTACCTCTCCGGAGCACATCTCCTGTCTTTAGTTGCAGGTTGAGTTGGAAATCTGATACCAGCTGGAGGATACAGAAAGTGTACTGGGAGCCATCGCTATACTTTCCCTCAGGAACGCTTAATGCATCGTCTCTAAGTGTGTATCCATTTTCTGCTCCAAGGAATGGATCTCTTATTTAGTATCCTTTTCCAGCAGCTCCCACACTGTGTTTGGCACTGTAAAAATAACCCCCCAGACCCCCAAAAACAGAGRAAGCACGCAAACAGAGTGTCAAATTGCTTAGATAGCAACCCCCTAAATTATTAAAATCAAAAGTCTGTGAGTCCATTTTGCAGAGCGAACAGTGGAGCAATCCTTCTCTCCCTGTAGCAGCAAATGAGTATACGCAACCCACATTTGACAAGTGACTCTTCAGTTCTGGAGTTCTTTGGTTCTTCCTATTTTTCCTGTCATTTTGAAAATATATCAACTGCCAAAAATAATTATTTTCTTTTTAAAAAAGAAAAAAAGAAAATGAAAGAATGTAGCCCTTTGTTTTCTATATCTGCTCAGGGAACAAGCTTCATTTGATTGAACGCCAGGGAGAGGATAATGCAATCTCCCATTAGGCTTGTTTGCATCTTTTTCCAGGATGACAGTTTAAGTCTGCTGGCTACAGATGGCCTTTGACAACTGACAACACTTGCTGTTATGCCAGTGTATGACTTCATCTGTGTGACACTGCATGTGACTGCAGCTTTCTTCCTCTTCTGCTTGCAGAAACTGTTATCCATTTCAGTAGCACCAGAATAAGAGAGGTTTCCCTTGCATGAAAGAACCAGAAGCCTAAAACTGCACTGCTGCTTATGCTAGAAGACTCTGGGAGCTGGAAGAAACAGTATTGTTGGAATCTGTTTGTTTGGGGTTTTAACCACCAAGTCTGAAGTTACCTTGGCCAAATTTGGTAAAGCATCTTTGTAGCTTCAATACTTTTTTGAACCAACAGTTTCCAATTCTGTTAAGGTCCACCTGGCCATTTAATAGTTTCTGTAATATCTATCCCCCCATGCACCAGAGTGCTTCCCCAGTAAAGAAACACCAGGCTTTGCAGAGCTGTCTTGTTCTGGTGTAAAGCCTGTGAACCTGTGCTGGAATTTGCAGAAGCAGTTTTTGTGTCTTCTGAGTCTTGGCAACCTCAGGGAATGCTACAACTTGAATGAATGAAGTCATCCATCATCTAGCAGTGACTGGAGTAGGTTGAACTCATTCCCATTCTGCCTTTTGCTTCAGAAGCAGGAAGAAAGTAAGGTTTATATCCTAGACTTTTCTTTTTACCATCTTTGAACAGGGCTCACAGTTTGCTCTATGGTTGGTAGCTATTATCTTTTCTTAATTTTTATTATAACTGTTTGATCTGAACATAGTCCTAGGGCCTATTCCAAGACAGCTAACTTAGTATCGACTTTAAAAAAAAAGGGGAAAAAAAAAACCTTCTATCTTTTCCTCAACATTTTTATCTGTTTATTGTTCTAGACAAATAGAGAGCTGAGATATACATACAGTGGTATGGCTCATAGGCAGTGCATACATGTGCTGTTAAAGTAGTCCATCATAGGCCTGGACTGGGGATGAAGTTTAGCAAATATTGGGCCTCATAACAGAAGATGATAGCCAAAAAGTTAAACGCTGTACAGGAACAAACCTCCAGTCCTAACAAAGCATAGCAGTGGTGTTATCTGTCAGCACCTGAATTGCAGCTTCCTCTATCAGACATGGAGATACTTTGAATGCCAGACACATGGCCTCTGAGTCTGGGAAATACAGTGCAGAAGGGACCACGAGCTTTCACTCTTCTAGGAAGTCCTCTGCTGTGTCTTGGAAGAAGGGATCTAGCTGGTTGTGGCTGAAGGAAATACTGACTTGCAGGGGTAAATCAGTGTGTCCAGCTGGAGTAAGGCTTGATCGGTAGAGACGAAGATACTAGGAGTCATACTTTTCATTCTTTTTTATTTTTAATGGAACTACAGGAAGCCTCCCCTGAGGTTCAATGGTACAAGCATTTCAAAGTCTTCATATTAGTCATTCAGTCTTAGCAAAATGATATGTTTTTCAATATCCGGGGAGCAACGAAGAGTATATATAATAATCTCTATTTGTTCAAAGATCACATTTCAAAGATGATCCTGTCTTCACCTTGGAGTCACATGCCTGTGAAAATGCAACTGTCGTGAGTCTGTGGACCATGCTAGAGAATAGGAAAATGAATATGTGCTTATCTGAAAATTTATTTTCTTTGAACAATAATGTCCTTGAGTCTGGCCCACTGTCAAAAACAGTGGACAGCCTAGGAGAGGAATGAAAATTAACATCCCAAGATTTGTATTTGATATTACTAAGGAGAACCCTGCTTCTGTAGAGCATGAGGAAATTCCATAACAATTTCAGAAGACAGTTTATTAAAATAAAATTGAACTATCCTGGATAAGTAAATTGCCTCAATTAGAGGGAAGTTTTGGAAACAAAGCATTCTGAGAAGTTGATTCTAGCTCCATACTGTAAGCAGGCTGAATTAGCCTTTGTCTGATGAATGAGTCGCAGAATAGGTCTGTGACTCTCTTTACAAGATAACTACTTTAAGTATTACTAGTAAAATGTTACATTCCCCACATCCTGCTAAGAAAGGGTGGGACAGATGCTGCAGATTTAAAACTTTGACACTTATTCCATCTGGTCATATGGTAATTTAAGAGATGACAAAATAGAGGAATGACAGTGACAAAAAGAATTTCTATCCCAGTTTCTTTAGTCATGTGGCAAACATGTTAGATGAACAATCAGGGTGACATCCAGTGTGTTGGAAGTGCTGAGTTATAGTTCCTGTACTGTTCTGAAATCCATCACCTCCTCTATCAGGCAGAGTGTTTGATCCCTTCAAGCTGGCAGGCATGTGGCCAGCTAAATGTCATCTCTGTTGTGATGCTCAAACCACCCTCTTCACAGACTTAGCTACCAAAATGTTCATATTATTTCTATAGAGTCTCCTAATACAACTCCTCTTCCAAAAGATCTTGGATCAAAAAAATTGATTGCTTCTTGTGCCCTTGATCCTTGTGACTGTGGATGAATCTGTCTGCTCTTTTGTTTTGAGACTCAAGAACATGTGACTTTTCCCTTGTTTAGCCTGATCTTTCTCTATCTAGTGACTGTGAAGTTGAGCCCTTGGAAAGGACAGAGAAGAATAGCAGCTGCTTGGCTGTGAGAAATCACTTCGGCTGGCAGTTTGTGAAAGAACACAGTCTGTTGACTGGTAGTGATATAAATATTCAGGACTGGATTGACAGTATGCAGGACATAAGCCTGCTGGGAATAGTGAAATTGAGACATGACTTCTTTCCTTCTTTTGTACTCCTTTTGTGAAGGCGTGAAGGGTGTCCAGCAACAAGTTTCTTTCCTTCCCCAAGATAAGCCGTTAGAGGACAAATTGAACTGAGCGGCGAGGAGGTTTTGTTGGTATTTTTTTCCATTTGGTTTCAACTTCTGCAAACAAAGCTAGAGCTGGTAAGTGAATATGGTTTAGATAGCTTGCTGGACCCTCCCAAAAGTGCTGAGTCTCAAGGCTGCTCTTGCTTCTAGGCTGAAGAGGGGCTGCATAAATGACAGAGAGCACTTTGGTGTTGGCTACATTGGGCCTTTTTTTTTTTTGTAGTTCACCTCATTGCCTATCAGTTTGAGGCTTGATGCAAAAGATAATTAATTTCAGTGACGGTGAAGAAGTAGCTCTCAGTGACAGTTAGGGGGCTGCATTTAAAGGCTAATTAATATGGTGACATCAGTACTGAGGAATGTTATTTGCAGTCAAATGTGGCCAAAGAGACCAATGGTTCTACTCCAGGACATAACCATTAAAAAAAAAGGGGGGGGGGTTAAACAGCTTTCTAGTATACATATTCCCAGAACTTTAAAACTGATCATTAGAGCCCTTTTTAACTTATCCACTCTTGGGTCAGATGAAACCAGTATGATTACTCAGAAGCACTCATGATATCCAAGTGGGATGAATATTAGATCTAAGCTAAGAAGCTGCAATTCTGCTTATCGATAGACCTAAAACTGCATCAGGTTTGAGATTTTCCAAATAATATAGAATAGGACCTAGATCTGTTTGTGTGTCTTGTGTAGTTGCATGTGAAGCAGAACCATTTTGTCTATGTACTTATATTTATGCCCTTTATTTCCCCTTTTCTTTTTGGGCATTTTTGTGTATGCAGCAGGAGCGCACCTGAGACGAGCTCTGAAAATTGTTGGGTAATCTGCAGGCAAAAAGCATAGTATGGGAAATGTATGAAAGGAAAACTACCAGATTGTGAAAGGAAACCAAGACTGACTTTTTGCTTTGTTCTTATTGACACATGCTGTTTCTACTTCACATTCGTATGTTGGTGAGAAACCCTGTCATCTGCAAACAAAAACAGCTTATGCAGTATAGAGCTGAGTGTGTGCAGAATGTAAAGAGGGAGATATCTGTAGTCAGCCTACGAGAGCTTGCCACATTATTTCCATACACATAAAAAGTTACTTTTTGGCACCAGATTTACCGCCCTGAGAGGCAACCTTTCTGCAGTTAATATATTTTATGTCAGGAAGTTTTTCTGAAGACTTGGCTCCCATATTCTTAAGCAGTAAATAAAAAGCTAGCATTAAGTTATGAATTATGTTCCAAAGCATCAGTCAATATTGTATTAAAATTACAGCATGTGGGATTACTGCTATATTATATAGTCTTTTAACCAGCAACACCTGACTCAGAGTTACTGAATATTTCTCCATACCCTTGAAAAGACAAGTAGTTTTAGTACTAGATTTAGTAAATTCTTGCAGAATATCTCTAGTTAATATTTTACTGAGAATAGAATTTGATCCTGTAGTATCTTTAACATTTTGTTTTCTGTCCATTTTTGTGTGTCCTCTCATCCCTTTATTAACTCTCAGGATGAAAGAAAGAGGCTTAGTTGTGGATTCCATTCTGAGCTGTTCACCAGCATTTACCCAGTAAGGGCCAAGTCTGTCCTTGGATTTCTAGAAGTGTAGCCCTAACTAGGAAATGCTAAGACTGCAGGATGATAGCTGAAATAAAAATTTGGTCCCGGTGGTGAAATAACAGAACATTTTCTCAGCCAAAAGCTGCTTAGTCAGACAACCTGAGAGTAATGGACTGGCTATATTTGTATTGCTGCAGTGACACATTGCAAGACTCAAACCAAGAGGGCACAGCTGGCTCAAGATCCCTAATCGAAGATATTCACGGTAATGAAGCATTGTCAACAGTAAGCTGGTGGTGGGCAGATGGCAGTGCACAGACTGCTGCGAGGAGTCTCCTCACATTCAAATTCCCCATTATATCTGCAGGGGTCTTCTGTCCTTAATAGGGGACTCATAGCTGGGCTTAATGGGCTCTGACTAATGACTAAAAAGGAAAAAAGATGAAGAATTAGCTCCTTTGTGATTTTCCTTTCTTTCTTTCACCCATCCTTGACAGGCTGTAAATGGATTTTCCGTAGCTGCTACATTTCACTGGGAAAATCAGCACGGTATCTTTTTAGATGATTAGTCATTATCTATAGGGTTTGTGCTCAGCTCTTGCACTGTAACCGTGTGAGACCAAGAGGTAACAAGGAGACCTTTCAGTTACCAAGTGAGAATTCCTACTGGGGTGTCTATGGGAAAAAATTGCCCCAATGCTGTTCGTCCCCAAGGCAGTAACAAGACATGGCTAGCTTCATTGCTTGTGACCTACCAGGCTCTGGACACTTAGTTTCTGCAACCGTCATGACTACCTGGCTCCTCTTTAAGCAGCTACAACTGTGCACACTCAAACATGCTGTGTAAACATCACGGAGAGAGAAGAGACTGCAAACCCCCACATTTTCTACAGTGTTTTAGCCCACCATCTGCATTTTTAGAAGGCTTCAGCTTTCCAGATATTCATCATCTAGAATATGTAAAACAAACAGCTTTTTTGTTGATAAGGTTAAGAAATGTAAAATTTTAGTTTATCCTTCAGGCTTAGCAAGTAATTCCAAATTCAAGGAAAACTCTGTGGAGCAAGTTCCCTGATGTCCCATGTTTGCACTCTATTTGCAGAGAGCTTGGCATACACGATCTCACAGTGTTTGTAGGAAGTGTTGGGTCAATATTTCACTTTTGAAGTCTTGAAAAAAGAATGAGGGAGATTCATGAACTGAGAACACTGCTGTCTATATAGGGAAAAAAAAGAAACCCTTGTAATTCAATTAGAAAAAAATGCTGTCCGTATCAACAGCGTGCCCTTATTTCGGTGAGGCTATAAGGTCTACTATAAGGCAGGAAAGGAAAACCCTTTTAATACAGGCAAGCTTTTTTCAAAGCTGAAGAACCTGAGAAGATTTGGGCTTTTTTCAAAGTATATGGAGTCCCCAAACAGATGCAGCCATCAACTTCTTCCAAAAGCTCAGTATGGTTATGCCGCTACGCTGTGGTGAAAGACAGAATGCAGAGATTATTTAATTGGGGATTCCTACCGGGGTGTCTATGGGAAGAAATTGCCCCAGTGCTGGTTTTAAAAATGTGCTTTGGCGGGTGAAAATGTGTGAAGGACAATGGGGAATGGAAAAGAGAAATCTACTTTCACAGAAGGGTAAACGTGTAGACAATTTAAGCTACAGTTTTTGGCTTAGTACATCTGAAATATTTGAAAGAACTTTACATGGCATGTTTCTTAGAGCTGAGTGATATCCTGGTGTCTGTGAAATTTTTTTAACAAAAAACATCACATTTGTTAATAGTTTGTGATAAGCTTATTGCCAGTTTGAAGCTCAATCCAAAGAAATATGTTTTGTTTTGCGAGGAAGTGGTTGACTCTGAGCATGCTGCAAGTGAGAGTTTCCCTTGACCAAAACTTGAAGTGGCACAACACCGGTCATCTACTTGGACTCTCACAGACCTGTGAAGTTTTAAAAAGTAGCTATTATCGAAAGCTTATCTGTGGTTTGCCAGTGTCGCAAAGGCATTACATAGTTTGGTTGAGAAAGGAAAGTCATTTTGGCACTCTGCAGAGCATGACTTAGTATTTTCAGAGCTGAAAAAAGCGTCATATGACTGCTTCTTCCTTGGCTTATGCTTATATATCCTTTTTTGAAAGATTCAGATGCTAGTGCTTATGGTTTGAAGACTTCATTGGTCTAAGAATATCAATGTTGGCAGCCTACATAGAATGAGTGACATGTAAAACTTTATGTAGTAGGGAGTGATCTTACCTAATCATGAAGACACAAGTATTTATAGATTGCACAATGGCTTAAGTTGCCTGTAAAATAACAAAATCTGTCAATATCTATTGTTTGGAAGTGGCCTCCCAGAGCACTTGCTTTCAGTAGGTAGGCTGCACTTGACAGAAAGCTTCAAACAGCTTTGAGCTGTCATTCTTCCCTACCTTCCTTCCCTTTTCCACCAAGCTGTATCTATATGCACAGAGCAGTATGACTTTTCATTATCATCTCTCTTGGCACTGAATGAGAAATCCACAGTCTTAAACAATAAATTGACTTGGTTTAACTAGGTAACATATGGAGATAAATTTTATGTTTACAAAGGAAGGTAAGTAGTAGATAGAAAATGAATTCTGCTGTTTACTACTCTAGAAGTAAGCCAGAAAGAATAGTAAAGCATGTTGTAATATAGAATAGTGCCTTGTATGTGTCTATAAGACGGTGAAGTCAAGGCATGAAGATTTAATGTCTGTTGAACTCAGTGGAAAGATTCTCTAAGGAGTTGGGGTAGTCTGGAGTCTAAGGCTGGGGGAGAAGATGTGATGTCACCTCAGAGCTGTGTGCCCTCTTCACTATCCAGCAATGAATTTTATCACTATTTCCAAAAATAAAAAATTAAAATATGTTTTTGTTTAAAAACCATAAAAAGATTAGAAGGTGTTTGAAGGAAACAAGCATAGAAAGATGGAAATAGATACAGAGGAAAAGAGGAAGGTGATGTGGACCAAAGGGAATGAAGGCAGAGAGTGTTGAAGTGAGATCAGAAGTTGCTTTTAGAAATTTTTCATTTTGAGGATTTGGACGTATGATTTTAAAGAAGAATTTGACTCCTCCTGTGTAAAGAAAAGAAACGAAAAGAAGCAAAAAGAAGGCAGAAGTATTTAGTAAGTCATGGCTAGGGAAGTTCCTTCCCCARAGGAACTTATTTGTATGTTTTGTTTTATTGTGGGAAATTGCAAAGCACACTTTGAACTCAGCATTGATGTAGCCAAGAAAGTTTGACCTAGCAGAGAAGGTTACTTCCTCAGAAAACGTAATGACTCAGAAGTGACAGCAGCAGAAATGACTCCCGGTGAGGATCAGAGTTACTCAGCATCATTGTGTGACTGGGCTAAATCAGTTCCCTGACACCATTTTCAGAGATCTGTTGGCAAAAGCTCAAACTGGAGAAGGCTCTGCTGTGGCTGTCAAAGGGAAGAATGGTTTGTGAGGTCATATATACTGTAGCTGACTGAAAGATGACAACACATTCCAGCTTTGGGGTATTTCTTTTCAAAGCTGTTGTGTGATATCTCCCAATAATAGTAGAGGAATGAAGAGGCTGTTCTAGGCTTACTCTTCTGGACTTTGCTCTGTTTGCATTTACAGTTAGYAATTCTGCTTCTCCACAAGAAACGAGTGTATTAACACGGGCAAGCATAAAAATATAGAAAAATCCTGAAGGCAGTTACGTTCAGTTGGCCTAAATTACATAGGTTAATTAACATAATTAAGGTTTGCTGGTTTATTGTAGCTGAGGATCTGGCCAAAATAAGTACAGCATGTAGCATAATTGTAATGTACCTTCAATTAACAGAAAATTAGAAACACTTGTAATTGCTAGTATATCTGGTAAATAACTGAAATAGACTCAATCATTCATTTCTATTTGAACTCCATCTGTAAGAAGCAATGGCAGATTTTCTGAATCAGATATGTAAAATTACTCTGATAGCTTTTGTTCAGCCACGAAATGAGACATTTAAACAATGTAGATCACCCAGCATTTTGATAACATGGAATAATGAAGTGGTAAAATGCTCTTAGTACCCTACAAATTGGTTATAATGGAAGTAAATTACCTTGGTTGAAAATTGCTTAATGGACAACTTAAGACAGGTGTCATTTGTTTGGGAGATTATTAAGATGTTTATTGTATTGTACAGACGAGAGTTTTGGTCAAAAACTTTGGAAAAAAATATGCTCATCAGAATCCTTATTAATGTAGCCTTGATGCTGTGTAATAAGGTAGTCCAGTTTGAACTTGAAAACCACATTTCCAGCACTCATACAATTCTGCAGCTTGGATGAGTCTAAGAGACTAAGCATTTGTCACCTCTAACCTGTCATATCTCAACATGGATGTTCAGTGTAATGCCACAATGCTTGTAAAAAAAAACAAAGCCAAAAACCAACCTCCCAAAAAACCCAAACCAAAAAAGTCATCATGACAGCTTACATTAACTGAAGGACTAACTCACTATTGTTAGCCTTCCTGAGTGAAATTTCTGTGTACGACCAATGTTAACGTAAATGCTCCTTAATAAGAGCTCTGTGCCTCTCTGCATCAGCTTCCACCATGGGGAGAGCTCAAAAGGAAGGAGAATATCCAGTGGGAGCCTTTGGAGAGCGGGGAGACTGTCCAGGGACTTACTGTGTAGGGAGACTTATCTTTTGATCAAGTTTGTCTATTGGAAAGGTATCTCCAGTAGCTAGCAACAGGTTTGCCTCTTTTTCAATGAATATAAACAATTTGTACTTCCAACAGGGAGGCCAGATACAATTTGCTTTCTATTTTTAGCCTGAGTCATAATTTTGTTTTGGGGCAGGTTCAGGTACATAGACTACATACACAGGCTAAACAAAGGAGCAAATGAACAGTGCCAAAAGAGCAAGATGAAAGTTCCTGAATCAAAAATCAGTCTTTTTCAGACAGGCTTTAATTTCATTTGGAACAAGGAAAGAACAAAAATTAGCTATGATGTCCACTATTGGTGGGGGGAGAGAAAGAAAAGAAGGAGCAGCGTGGAAATGAGCAAGAATAATTTTAGTCATGTCAGTGAAAATGTTTTTTTTTCCAAACAGAAAATATTCAGTTTTAAGTGTCTCAGTTTAGCCACTGGCTGCTCTCTTCAGTACTTTCACTTTCTATGGCAGTACTTTCACTGATCATTTCTACAGTTGGATATTCCACATTTCTTCTTTCTGGCTAGAGATAAATACTGAATATCTTACAGATCTTACCTGGTTGCTGTCCAGGTTAAAAGTGGGAAAGCAATAGTTACTGAATTGTTAATTTTATTTGGTCAGAATTCAGTGAAATAATTCTCTGCTTAACTTGCTGCTTGATATTTTTTATGCTTGAAAAATTGTTTGAATTGAAGGATTATATCATGCAGTGTGCATGACTGCTGTGAATCCAGTCCCTATTAAAGGTTTTTACCCATCCATCTTCTCTGTTCCTCTTTAACGTAACAAATGTTAAACAAGATCACATTTGGAAAAGTCTGAAGCTGTGATATCTTTCAATTATACTTAAGTATTCTTGGATTTCTGGTATCGTACTAGGGCTGATTCTACAGTCCCTTGGGGCTGTACAAAAATAATGGGAGCAGGCATTTCAGCAAGTTCTCAGGGTTAATTCCTGAAATTCAGGTCCTCTCTTTGGAGCTAATTCTTTATGCACCTAAGTATTGCTGTTAAGCAACACAGGCTTATTTCCTTGAGTAAAATTCACTTGTACAGGTGAGGCTTGCTGAATATTTTTGGCTGTGTAAACATGAAGCAATGTAAATCAAACTAGGCTGTAAGTACTTTTCATCGCTGTTGCAATCTTGTTGCTTCAATATATAAACAGTAAAATACCATTTAGGGGAAGCTAGAAACTTAATAATAAAATTTATTGAAATATTTACCAGTGCAAAGGCCCAATCTTGATATCTTTGTAATGATGTAAATTATTAAAGCCTGATGTAAGTATCTGCTACATGTGTGAGGCCTGGAAATAAATTGTTTTGCATTTATGAAGTCAGAGGAAATACATTTGGCATAAACTGTTTCATAAAAATTTAATAGAGATCACTGCCTGACAGCCTGGTTTATCCTGCATGTATTGAAGACAATTCCAGTGTTTTTGTACTGAGTGCTATCATCTTTTTGGCTGGTCTGCAACATTTATACACATGAATTATTTTATTTATGTGAATACTTTTATTGAACTCATGCATGTAAATATTTTCAGCGTGGAGCCTTGGTCAGTGTAAATTCTTCAGAGAAGTGATTATAATGCCTAATTTTTGGCTCTATTGTAACAGAAATGATAATTTAAACACATATCAGAAATATATTTATAAAAACTTCAGTGGCAAATACTCTTTCTAAAATGTGTTTGGAGAAACGCATATCACTTACTAACCATTAAGAAGAAATTTACAGGAGTGTAAAAACATTGGACTTATGTATGTTGGGAGACAAAATTAAAATTTTTCAGATAAACTTGTCTGTGTAATCATGCTACATGGATTTAGGAAAGGGGAGATTTTTTTTTTAACTGACTACATTTGAAAAGAAATTTATTGTAAAGGTTGTGGGCCAAATAAAATCTGGTATCAGTGTTTATAATCCTGTTGATTTCAGTTGAATTGCATATGGTAAATTAGGTTTGGACCGCTTCACTATCAACAATTTGTTGATCTTTTTTACAAAAGATCAGATTTAAGTCTAGGTGTGATCAAGCAAATTTCTACTGAAGTTACAGTCACACCAGCTAATTTCAGACCATGTCAGCCATTGACCCAATTTTTTACATAATGGGGATACTTAGAGGAGTAGAGTTTGGTCTTTCTATGGATGCATGGGAACATTCAGATATATTCTCCTGTTGGCCAGAAATCTTGGGCCAAATCTTCCRTGTTAGTTAAATGGATCTGGATGAAGTTATAAAGTCAAATTAGTACTTTACACTACTGAATAAGTTTCACCAATATAGTAATTGAAATGTGTTTGGTTGCCTAGGATTTCCTGCTACAACATCTGTCTTACTGAAATCTTTCCTAATACAGAGAAAAACTACTGATTCAGGTAAGAACACTGATTTTTTTTCTTGAACATTGAAGTGTAGGCATTCAGAGACATGCATCAAGTCTTGTAATTTGTATTTTCTAACTGTGCTATATAGTGTAAAGGGCTTTAGAAGCATCTTTCTGTGCCAGGATGGAGTTCGCTTTGCATGCCTTGCTTTATTAAATGCGAGAAGCACACCAGGACTAGAAATGCCTGGCTGATAAGCTGATGCACTTTTTATCTACTTGGAGCCTGACTGACATCTTTGAACACTGTTGTATCTAAACAGCTTGAATATGTGACCTCATTCCTTAAATACCATCACTTGAACAGCTCTTGTTGCTAAAATAAAAGCAGTGTTGATTCTCTGTTGTGAAAACTCCCACAGACCCTCTGACAAGCGCAAACTAAACCACACCTTCCTCTACTATGATAAAAATGATTGCTTATTTGTAGCAATTACAGTGTACCTGTAGCAGCAATTACAGTGAAGGTATTGCTTGCGGTTTTTATCACATTCACTTTATGTTAACCTGTGACTGTCACAGAAAGCTCTGGCACATGGAATAAGACTAGGAAACAGACCTCAAGGAAAATGATCCCAGAAAGGTAAAGTGGCTGAATAATTTTTCTTATACTGACAAGTAGTTTGTTAACTACTCCCTAAACTGAGGGACGATTGGAATAGAGCCAAACTTTCCAGTAAGATGAAAAGAGGCCAGGATCAGCTTTCCCATTTTATGCTGTCTTTTAATGCTCTGAAATAAGCCTTCTGCAATGCAGGCCTGTGTCAGTACTTTGTTAAGTATAACCAGGATTTTAAAAACACAAGCTATGCCCTCCATTCAAACTCAACTATGTGTTTCTCTGGAAACAATGTTTGTAAGTTTTTTCCCAAGAGGTGATATTTGGAAAAGCTGAACTTTTACTGAGAAGCTGAAGTGTGGTTAAAAAGAAGCTTAAAATTTTTATCTATGAAAACCATTTTTGTGAGAGGACTGATGTACAAATTCCCTGCAAAGTAAATAAAAGAGAAAAAAAAATTTCTTATTTTAGTGAACATATTTATTGACTATTGTTTAAACAGTCTTTTCAGTTAGTTTGAGTTTGGTGCTTAAAATAGTATTTTGAAATGCAATTGTGACTACATATTTGCATACAATTGTTTTGCAGATGCATTTATGACTATAGATGCAAACTCTGTTACTTGTTATGTTTTGTTACTATTGGCAGTATTGAGGCAAGTGCCATAAAGGCCAAAGGGGTCATAGGGCAGAAAGGATATTCAGGTAACTATCGCATCTTTAACATAATCTAGACCTCTCTCCCCAAAAGCTGGCTATAAATTGTTCTGATTTGTGTTTTATTTTCAGAATATAACCTACTTTTCTTAAAGTAAAACCTTTTTTTAATATAAATCCTGCTCTTAGGTCCAGTCCAGCAAATACTTTACTACTAAGCACAGTTTTGGATACTAGATAGGGCAAGTTGTGACTATGAAGAGGAACACACATATACAAACACAGCAGAATGAAGACCCGTTAGTTGGTATACAAGCCAATGAGAGTGCTTACGGTTTTATTCATGGATGGGAGGGTCAAAAGAATTAGGAATTGGTGTTGTCCTTGAATTACGTATTGCATACAACCATGATTTACTTATTGAAAGTTTTACTGGATTGAAATAAATGTAGATTATGTGGATTGATTTATACTAAAGAGAGCTCACTATTTTTAATCTTTTCATCCAGTAATATGAATTGCCATCAGGATCAGTGTATGCTTGTCGCCTATTTCTTAAAGCTTAGTATTRTTTTGTTAAGGGAAGAGTGTGACCGAGAGTGACAACTTTAATTTGTATTTTAATTTATAACAACCAGATATAGCATTTACATAAAAATAAAGGACTTCAGTGTAACTTTGGATGCCAAACCTGCATTTTGGGGAAAAAAAAGGGCAAAAGAACTGGTATACAATCTCTGTAACTTTGGTGATCACAGTAGGTTGGACATTTCTGCAGGAGAAAGATAGTGGATGCAGTCAAGTTGCTAGTTAGCTGGGCACATTCATATACCTGCTGGTGAGACAGAGAGGACTCAGGCGAGGCTGTTTGGCACTCAGGAAGGTGAGGGAATTGCTGCCTTGGAGAAAGTGCTCGGGTTGAGATTCCACAAGGCTTTAAAGGTCAAGAGGAAGCACCTTGAGGCCAATATTGAATGTGGCTGGCAACCAGGGCAACTAAGCCACTAAGGGAGTTATGTGCTTACTCTGTCTGCTGCCAACAAAACTCCTGCCAACATCTTTTTGTAGTAGATGAAGTCTATTAATTCTGCATGCATACACATCAGCAGAAAAGGTCTAACATTACGCCCATCTAAACGGAACAAAACATAGACATGAAGAAGGACAGTCACATCCGAAAGAGGCAAGGAAGTGTATTGGCAATATTCCCAAAACGAAAGGAGAAATATTTCACTCCCATGAAGGCACACTGGTTGTGTGCTGGACCAGAGATTCCTAGGGCTGAGAAAGAGCAGTATGAGATGTAAAAGAAATGCAGAGTTTAAATTGTATCTAGATAACACGGACATCTTCTCTGTTCATACTGCATTAATTTGCAGACTTCTTAACACTCTGCATACAGAGGAGTCAGGTGCACTGACAATGCACAAAAGTGGCAGATGGAATAGTGGTAATGATTTTTCATTACATCTTTGTGATACTTGGCATATGAATGAAATTTAAGCTTCCTGATGATTTTATTAGATCCGTAAGTGAAAAATTTATAGATTGAAGGAAAGAACTGAAAATAGTGCTGTGAGGAGATCCATAATGAGTGATTTAATGAAGTAGTTAAATCCACTGTAGAACACAAACTGTTTTTAATTGGAAACATTGGACAGTTTAATCTTTCTATCAAATGTTCAGAGGAAATCAAATACCCCGTTGTATAAAAAGCAGCTGGGACACAGGGAGAATGGCACTTATATCAGTGCTCTGTAAGAGGTCAATGACAGTTTTAATTGATGCTATTTCAGTTCTTGTGGTATGGTGGTAACTAGAATAGAAATATCTGAACTGCTTGTTCTTAGAAATATGTGGATTTTAATCAGGAGAATCCTCAGCTTAGAATCAAGTACAAAGATTAGATGAAATCTGCAGATACAAGAAAATGGGTGCAGTTAAAGATAATTTTTTGGGTACATCCCATTCCATTAATTTCTGAAAAATATAGGGAGTGGCAACATACACTTATTTTCAAAGACACAGTTAATAGTTGATAGTTAAGCCAGATATCATTAAAAATGCATGTTGCACAAAACCTAGTATACAGTTCCAAAAAAAAGATTATGAACAACAATTGCTAAAGATTTCTTTTCTTGATTTTTTTAGACTTTGCAGAGCCCTTTTATGGCTTGTTCTTTGTCAGCCTGAGATCACAGCATGGTCCTACTAAATCCGTCTCTTGATTTCTTTGGTGTCAGTGTTGCATACCATCCCAAATAGAAACTGTATTACTAAAGTAGTGGGAATATGGGATCAAGTTTGAACAATAGCAGTATTCCGAGTTTGGTTTTGCTTTTTTCAAATATACAGAGGAAGATTGCTGTAGGGCATTAGAGACAGTAACAGGAAACAGAATGTAACTAATTTTGGAGGTAGAGTATTTCTAAAGTTTATCTGTGAAGAGACCTACTGTCATTCATTAGAAAAAAAAAAAAAAAARAAAAAAAAAAAGAAAAAATTCTAGCTTTTGGTCTTTGCTATGGGCTGAAAGCTTGTAGTAGGGTAGTGGGAAGTATTTTTTAGCTTGTGGCATATGGGTATGTGAAGAGTGGATGATCTTTTGACCTCTCTGGACTAAACACCGGGAAGGTGGACTTTGGGAGTCAGATGGTTCCATCCACTTCCATGTTTCTGTGATGTATGGTGAATTTGATATCAGACTTCACCTTGGAGTGTTATTCTTCTGCACATATCTTCTGATACTATGCTTTTCACGTAGCCCATGTTTCATTTAGTTAATTTTGAACCTCTTAAGCCCTGTAGCAAGCCAGATTCTCAGCTAACAATAATTCCCAACAATGTATTGATTTCAGTGAAGCAGCTTGAACCTATACAAGCTGAGGATCTAATCCAATAACTCTTTGCATAAGAAAGTTGGATCTGCTTTTAGTGACAATTCACTTAAATACATAATATGAACTTTCTAAAGCTAATCTTTACCCAGGTTGGTAAAAATTAAGGATCACTTCACTTTTCCCAGAAGCAAATATACCTTTGCATGACTTCACACATTTCTGCAGTTATCTTTTGAAAATAGTATAGTCTACCAATGTCATTAACATGTAAAGCTGCGACAAAGTGCTGTGGTATTCTTAGAATGAGGTTGTGCTCCTTACACTGCAGAGCTGTGTACAAGAAAAGCTGCCTCTGGAGAAACGAGGCGGAGACACTTTGTAGGGCTGCTGCGTGCCCAGAAAGTGGTCCACAATCCACAGTTCTCAAACTGATGCAGCAGGGTTTCAGATCTATTCTTGTGGTACTTCAAACCCTCCTGAGCACTGAGGATTATATTAATATTGGTAACTTCATGTTAGGACAACACAAACTTCTTTTTAAGTGTCCTTTTCACCCCTGTGAGAAAAGCTGTGGTTCACGTTGCTTTCCCAAACTCTTGTCAGTTCAGCTCACTTGTGTTTTTCACTTCATTAAACCAGTCTCTGGGTTTCAAGTGGCTATACTAGAGTCATACTTACTTCAGCTGAAGAACTGGTGAGTTAAATAGCTGCATCTCTTGAACTGTTCATTTCCAAGTTTGAATACCTTCTGATTTTTTTCCCCGGCTCTATTGTGCTTTCTAGGTTTTAGGTGGAATCCTTCTAAAATGCTTTAATCACATTAAAGGTTTAATCATAGCAATGGTTTTGCTTATTATTATTATTATTATACATTCAAATGTCTTTTCAGCTTTTATTTGTGGGCGKTTTTTTTTGCTTAATAGTCATTTGAGGATGAATTCTTAGTCGACAAGAAGTTTAATCCGAGTGGTATTCATAAATGCAGAGACTCAAATTTGTTATTATTCATTAAATGAATGCATAGTTGTTTCAGAATATTGTCTAACTTAGGGTAACACCTTCCTATTTTAATATCTTTATACAATTAGAACAAGCAGAATGGAAGGTCAGGCTGTAAAGTCAGTCCTCATCATACTAAAAACACTGCAACAACTGCCTCTTGATTTATCTTGCACCGGATTTTAGTCCTCTTGCCTTCAGATACCTATAAACAACTGCATTTTACTGTAGTAACACTTACATGCCCATGCCTGAGAGAAAAACCGGTCCTTAGAACTAAGTTTTGAATGAGAAGGGAGAGTAGAGAATAATATAGGCTTAAATGTATATCTAAAACAACAGAACTGAGTCAAGCTATAAACACATTCAGTGCAGCAAGGTAACCTGAAATTACATTTTTCACTGTTTCTCTGCCTCATCTATTTTTGTGCTAGAAAAGGGGATTTCTTGCCCTTTCCTTTTTTTCTTCATTTTTTACATTTTCTGTATATTGGGCTCATGATTCATTTCACTCTTTTTCTCCTAACCCTCTCATGTCTGGCCATAGGCCACTCTTTCAAAAACTTAGGAATACAGGTTCCATTTCGTTTTGCCTATTTTCTTTCCTCTCCAGCTGCTGCTGACTGACACTGCTTGGCTTGTCCTCCCATCCAGGCTGCAAAGCACCGGGAGCTTGTTCAGCTATCATTCACAGTTTCTGTGCACAAATTCCTACCCTTCTCAATTGCCATTTCAATCTCTTCCCCACGTAACAATCACTGACAAGCCCCAAAACTCCTAGCTTCAGTATTGCGTTGCTCTTCCTGAGAAAATGACTTCATTCAGACACATGGACAGGAACAGCCAGTCGTTCTTCATGCTTGCTATATTAGATGGCCATTATTTTTGGAAGAGTACCACACAGCTTATGGTAGTTTCAGAGTTTCTGTGTAGCAGCACTGAGAACACAAATACCCAACATTATGTCTTGCAGTAATCTTGTGGGTTCCTTATCCAAGTATTGCCAAAGCCCAAACCCGCCTATCTTCTCAAATCCCATGTGACGTTGCCCCAGGTGATAGGGCTACAAACATTGCATGCACATCTCCCACACACCTGTGTGTTGCCAATACTCAGAAAGGATTTTAAAACAAATCAGTCATGTGCTGACATGAAGCCTGACATGAAGCAGAATAAATGGAAATTAAATTGTTCTGTATATTGTGCTATTAACTTCATGGGCATAATGATTCTTCTGAACTTTCACAGTGTGGGTTACCAGCACCTGGTTCAGCAGTGCTTCCAGCTGACATGTTTGGCGTGTCTGCAGAGTTGTGAGGAATCTGCTTGAAAAAGAAAAAAAACAGCCCATCCTGACAGGGGGTATTTATAATATCTATGTATTATACAGGGGCTGTGATCAGGACTGTGGGTTCGTTGTGTTATGCTCTGTAAATAGGAGATTATGTCGCCTTTGCTGTAGAAGCTTACAAGTGAAGAGAACTCACAGAAGCGTGTGCAATTAGCTATAATATAATATATAGTGCCTGTATATGCTATCTGTTATATTCTGGTCTGCCTATGTATCTAAATTTAGTATTACGGGATGCTATTCTTAGCTCACTGAAGATCATTTTTGTACTCTTTTTTTTTCCTCAATGCAYGTATATATTTCCTTGCGTGCTTCTAGATCTGTCTTTCAAATCCAAGCAAATCCAAAGCATGCAAGAGAAATCAACTAACCAATAATGGTAGGTAGCAAACTGACTGCTCTTTTTCCACTGACCTCTTTGGTTTGTTGTTACCTCATTTTTCCAAAACACCCCCAGGCAACATGTCTTTCATCCACCTGTTGTATTGTGTCTTGTGAACTGTGTGTAGGAGGAATCAACTTCTTAACATGCCAGTACATTGCATAACACAGTGAGCCTTGGTACTTGACTGGGAAGCCTAAGCACTCCAGAGGGTAAACAGGAACCTAATTAAACAAAGCCAAACAGCCGGTCAGGCCAGAGACAGTATATTTTGCTTTTTTGGTTCACATTTTGCATATGCATTTATAAATACATATTATATATGCCACACACAACTATAAATGCATAAATACTTAGGCTGAAGCAATATCCATAATCTGAACTGAAATTTCCAAGCAGAGAGGAAGACAAAATCCCCAACATAGYGTGTTTAAAAATCACATATTGGTAGGAACGCAATAAAAATTTAAATGTCATTCAGCTGCCATAAAATGATCTAAAATTGAACCAATGTATCATATACTATGTATTTATATGGGGGCACCTGATTTTATTGTAAAGCAGTTCAAAAATAGCACTTGCTATTTCTGCAAAGTATGGGAAATGATATCCTGTACTATTTTTAGGAATAATATGTTTTATCTTTATTTGGCTGCAGTTAGATGGATGCTATATGAAGAAGTAAGAATTAACCAGTCCTGGGCTGTTTTAGTCTGAGGGAACTGAAGTTAATAGTTTTAGATTGTGCCAGTTGCCAGTGCTGATCTTTCTATTCTGTGGGTCAGCAGCTGGAGGTCTAGTCCATTTTAGCATCCCTTTTTTTCTGCTCCCAGCTATCTTTCCTCTTTTCCCACAGTGGGATACATAAATTACTTTTACAAGTTCAGCATCCTGGGGCAGCCATAGAAATGGATTTTGGAAAAAAATAAAAAAAAAAAGATCAGGGCAGAGAGGCTGAGTCTACAGAGGTAGTAACCATCACCCACTTCGCGGAAAAGCCAGGATAGAAGTTTTGATGAAGTATTACATTTAGTTAATATAAAATGCATATACATCTTGGTGTCTTACAACATTTCTTTTTGTTATATTCTTGAAGAAAAATAAAGGATACTTGGCTTCAAAGAATGAGTTCGGTACAACTATTGAACATCTGTATGAACTTCAAGGTATAAGAGGGGCTAAACCAGGTCGGATGAGCCGCAACATGATGACAGCGATGATTTGGTGAGGGGATTTGTCTAAAAGTGGACTGAATTTGATGATTCCTCTGAGGCAAGAGTAGAAGGTAAGCATGGCACTTGCATAAGTGGTGAAAAGAGACCGCATGAGTGATCAGAGGTACATCTTATGATCACATCAGTTACATGAGCATGCCAAAGTGTGAAGAAACTGCCTGTATATGGTCTGTGATCACACAGCTATTGAGCAAAACAGAGGAATTCTTAGGTTTAACTAATAGGAACACGGAGACTGTCTTCTCACCATCGAAAGAATTTATTTGAAATGGCAATCAATAGGCCTGTTGTTTTAATTTCATTCTTTTTTACTAGGATACYTACAAAGCAGTTTTACACTGTAAGAAATACAATATGCTGAAAGAATAAGTAAAATTGATGTGAATTCAGTGGCAGCCTATAGTATGCACATATTTGTATGCCTTAATTTGTTCCTCCTCTAGATTATAGTCTAGGTAAAAGAAATTACTACTGGTGCAGTGTCAAAAAGCTGCTCGTCATCACTCAGTGAGGTTGGCTTTACAGCAGACCACACAGTTGAAGCATTATATGATTTTATTCTTTTAGCAGCAGTCGTTTGAAACTGATTTGCCAGGTGACATTATGAAAAAAAAGAAATTTTAAGGAAGTAATTATTCTCATGAAAAATCTGAGTGAAGGGGGATTAGGTAAAAATAAAAATTGCAAGCAAAGAGAAATGGAGAATGAAATAAGTTTCTGAGGGTAGACACTGCCTGCCATCTTAGTTCATCTGTATTAGCTTCAGGAAGGTTATAATGTGCTCCATCAGAGAGATCTGTTCAACATTACAATGGCACAATGCAACATTTACAAGAACTCTGTTGAATCAATTTAGTCGGATAAATCTTAAAGACTGCTACTTCTAAATTCTGATTTTATTTTCTAAAGCTTAAAGTCGGTAAGATTTGGATAAGAAACAAATAACATATAGCTAGCTACCTCTAAAGCCAAACTGATTTTTTTTTTTTAATTTGCCCAGGCGTTTCTGCCCAGGATACGGTCAAGTTATAGTTATTTCCAGGCTCATACATTCAAACTTGCACTGTTTAGCAACCTGATCCTAACTGATGGAATAAAAACAGTTAATCCTAGCTAATAGCCTGTGCTGAAGTAGTAATTTGAGCAGATGTTACATGGTATTCAAGTAGTTAGTTTTTACTGAAACATGTTAATTTTTCACAAGTTACAATGAGAAGAGTAAAAACTATATTTGCACTGAAAAAAATGCATTTGAAAACAGCTCAGAATAAGTGATACCTGCCAAACATCATGCCCTAGAAAATCTGAAGAACCTTGATTTTCTTTGGGGAATAAAGTAGCCCTATGTAACTTCTTTTTCATGTGCTGTTTTTTCAAGATCTTTTCCTTTTGTTTCTGCTCCTTTTCACAGGATATAGAGAGAATTCAGCATACAAGATTTATCTCCCCTTTTTTTCCTGCCCTTGCCAAAACTGTGGCTGCACTTAGGTAGCCTTCACCACAGTTCCACTGGCATGACTCACCTAAAATACATCCCTATCTGCAACAGTCAGGAACTAGTTCCAAAACCAGTAAAACTAGCAAATTCAGGTTTCCGATAGCTTCAGGTCTTACACTGTTTGCATCTCTATCCTGGAATATCTTCAGTTGTTCTCACATCTCTCTTCCTTTTTGGTTTTGCCATCTGGGTAAAAGACAGACATGCTTGTAAAAACTACATACTAGCTGATGGCTCCCAAATGGAATGGGTAACAACCAAGTTCTCCCAGCTCCCTCTCCACAGGAGAGCTTGTCATCTCTCTGTAATTTAGCCAGCTGCTGATTTTTACAAAACTAACAGGAATTTAATATCCTTCAATCTTCTGCCACTGCCATAGTTAACTGAAATTGTCCAAAGTGTTCAAAAGCTGGAGTGTTGTATGTGGGGAAAGGCGAGGGAGATAAAGGGCTTCAGTGTATGATCAGCTTGATGTGATACTGAGAAAGCAGGGTAGTCATGTTGAAAATTTTTTTAGCCGTCCTATCTTTGTCTGACCCAGGTAAAAGGAAGAGCTCCCTAAACGCTCGTAAGAAAGAAGCAGCAGCCACAGTCTCGCTGGTGTCTTCCAAAGCTGCCATACCTTCTGTCTTTGGAAGTCAAAAATGCACTGCGACCCCAAACCACCACCATAACTCAAGAGAAGACTCCAGCTGCTGTAGTTTGATAAAAGCAGGTACAAGGCACAAGTTATTAAGCAGTGAGCAAAGTGCTAGAAGATGGTGGGCTGGTACCTTTCAAATGTGAGCCATCTAAAATCAGTACTGTTGCTTCCAGTGTAAACTTTGCTTGTATATTCAAGTTTTATAGTCAGAGTAGCAATGCCATCAACCTTCTCTACAGTAAAGGTGAAAATGTTGCTACTATCAATCTGTTTACTCCTCGGGCATATTTGGCAGCCAAGGGAATAACCCTGACTGTTGGTTACCAGGCTGTTTCTTTCCTAAGTGGGTAAATATTAATGCATAAAAAAGAGCAAAAAATGATTTCTAATTTAAATTATATGCACTTTTCCTTTAAAGAAAGCAAACCAATTTAAATTCCAAATTATTATAACTTTTATGAATTCCTAAGTTTTAAAAAAGCTATTAAAATAATGTAGATAAAATACTGTGATTTCAGATAGTTCATTCTTGCTGTTGGAGTTGTAAATTCTAGTCACTGAGCTAGTAGCATTGCTAGCTAAACATCTGGAATCAGAACGGTGGAGCTGCCAGATCAGCTCTTGCCACCTGCATCTTCCCCTGAATATGCAGGGAACATATTTCCCTCAATTGGTTTGTTCAGCTAATTCAGCTCAGTCACTTGTACATTCCAAGTTAAGAAATCAGAGGTTGAGCACCCCTGATTTAGAGAGAGGTTAGATACTCTGAGCCTGGAACATCCCATCCAAATTCTGTTTCTGCTCTAAAACTACACTTGTAAAACTGTTCTGCCCATCCTCGAATTTGCGATGTAGTAAGTACATCCTCCTTTCTTCACTCCTTGGGAATTGAACGTCGCAAATATGTCAGTACTGGGCATCAATGGACTTTCTTCCTTCCATTGAACCCCCAGACACACAGGGAACAAACATTGCTGGTTCATTACTTTAATTACAGTGTGTGAGATGTTCAAATAAAACAGAGCAGAACTGTAATAAAACCCTAAAAGAAAAGCTAAGTATTAAGGCTGAAAAGTTTGAATTTAGGCGTGTCCATGGGTGTAGATTTAGGGATGCCAAGATCTAAACTTGATACTGATTTTAAGCATTCATGTTTAAATGAAAAGTAGGAGGGGAGAACATGAATTAGAAAAAGTAATTATGATATTACCTTGATCTGTTTGCAAGAGGAATTAATAGAGAATGGATTTTTTGTGTCTAGGTCCAATGAAGCTGGTGGTCCTTATGTTCCTTGGGAGTGTAAAGTATTATGGCCAAACTGGTAAGTGAATAATTTAATTGTATTTCTTAAAAGTGTGAGGGGCTGAAGAGTAGCAATATTAAACCTAAAGTGGGGAATTACCTGTATTCTGGGTAATTTGAAACATTTTCACCATTCATTCTGATTCCTTAAAAAACTTTAGGAACGCTCACAGAGACTCTCAGAAGACTTCACATTCTTGTACGTTTAAATTTTCTACAGTGACATGATGAACTTAGAAAGTGGTATTAAAAATCGTTTAGTGTACATCATTCTGCCACATTCCCATGGCTTTGTTTTCCTGATACACTATTATTAACATGTGAATGGACACACTTGAATCGATGTTGTTACTAATATATTGCATCATTGTAATAAAGAAAGGTAAGTCTTTAGTCTTTATTTTCACTTAGGAACTTTTCTGATTGACTGCATGCTCCCTCAGAGTGTCCAACCCTCACTCCCCTGACGGGGCAGAGAGGAAAGGACTTCAAGAAAAATATTTATTTTAAATCCATGCTATCTGCTTGTTGAGAACTTKTTAGTCCTACAAGTTAAGCAGCCTTCGGTGGGGTCAGTATTTAGACAGGAGGTTATCCAGGAACATGGAAGTGCTACAGGAAATATTTGAGGTTTGTACACAGAAGTCTCGTCTCTCTTCAGTGTAAACAATGTCGTCTTTGGGTGTGGAAGGACCCCGCTGCTTAGGGTCCTAAATGTCTGGAAGATGTAAAATTGGTATCTTAACTGTGCATTGTCTTTTAAGACCTAATGGTTCTTTGCAAGGGAAAGAGTAGTCACACCAAAATCCAATTAACAGTGGATTCCTGTGCAGTTTTGGTGACGTGAATTCCTCACGTCGTAGTCTCATTTGCTGGAGAGCATTGTGTATTATCCRTCGTTGTTTTGATTCACTTCAAATGCTGGTATATTTGAATGGTGAGCAACATCATTTTTAATGTTATGGATCAGCTTTGGTTCCTTTGAATGAAAGCYTAAACAGACCAAGTTGTGGCCTAGGAAGGAATTACCTGGATGTAGGAATTTAAAGCTACAGCTAATGGCAACTTTGCACTCRTGGCAGTTGGTGTAATTTAGAGCTGTCCTTAAACCGCTCTCATTTATGCAGATGGGCTGGCTGGCTGAAGGAAGTTTTAAGGAATGTTTTGTGACAGATCTGAATCAGAATACTGTATATTGACATGGTTATTAGGACATTTACTGTGGAAATGGACTGTTTTGATTTATCAAGATGATGTTGGAGGGATAAAAAGAAAAGTGGAAAAATTGGTTCCATCTAAGTCGGCCTGTGGGATGTTAGAAATAATTCCAGAATAGGAGGTGCCCAGAACACTAAAGAACATAAAAGGTTTAAAAAGCTACTGTCAAGAAAATGTTAATTATTGCAGAGGACCAGGCTGAAAGGCAGGCCCTGCAGAAGATTCTGATAAAGCTGACCCTGACTCAGTTACCATCAAGAGATGGTAATCCCTCTGTACTATTGCTTTAACACTTTTCCCTCCATGTGCTGCATTTGTATTAATAAACTAAGCAGTGATTTTGTCACAGTATCCCACTACTGATCTGGAAAAGAAGTACAGCAGGTGTTCAAATGAAGACAAACCTGCTAGGTAAATATGCTTGATGCCCAAGGCACTGCAGCACAGGCATAATCTGAAAACAAAAGAATTGCAGAGTTTTATCCTTCCAGAGATAAAGACATGATGCCTGAAACCTGGAGGATTGTACTTTGAGCTTAAAAGGAGGGACAGAAATCCAACCATCCCTGCAATTACAACTCCATCTTTTTAAATTGCTATCTGAGACCAAATGTTTTTTTCTGTTTGATCCTGCTGTGAAGTGATAATATTGCATTTGTCCCATCACAATTATTTTCCTAGTCTACRATATGCTGTGATACTAGCCTACGATATGCTGTGATATCGTATTACTTCTGTGTAAGATCAAGCAGAAGGTCACAGTGGACAGGAAAAAATCCAACCCAGTACATAGCCATTGTCAGCACTGCTGTGGAAATTCAGAAACACACCAACTGGTGTTTCTCTTTCATGTGCTGAATGCTTTTCTTCCCAAGTTCAATATATGAAAACCTCATGAAAACTAAGTTTGTAAATTAACTTGCTGAATATCTGCAAAGTACTCCTACTTGTTGACAATCTTCATATAAGAATTGTAAAATATTTTTCTAAAGAGCTAAAAGAAAGGGTGTTTTGCAGTATAGTTTCACTACTGGCGAGCTGTATTTTCCTCTTGCTTGTTAATTTGACTTGCTCAGGCTATCTGGAACTCCCTTCCTGTTTCCCTCCAAGACCTTTAGTCACTTCCTTTCTCTAAATAAAAACCCCTTTCATTTGTCTTTAACTGATGATGGATTCTCTTTCAAGCATTCTGATAAAATCAGCCAAATTATATATAGATTTTTCCTACTTGTAGATGACCAAAAATCACTGCAGTTAGATATGTTAAAATTAGTTTCAGTGCTGTGTCTGTACTCAGAATTTTACAAATTTTTAAAAGTACATTGTTGCCTTAGGGTATATTTTAATGGAATGTTAAAATTCCATTTTCTTGTTTAACTAAGAGATGCGAAAAATAGATTGGCTGGTGAAATCATAAGACTTTATTCAATCAAAGTATTTTTATTTGCTATACAAAAAGTGCAGATTTACAATACAAAAATTAAAGTCTATTTACTTTCCTGGTATGTAATAAATGAGGACACAGAAAAGCTGAATTTTCCTTTTAGTAAAACATTTCAGGCCCAGTCATCTACTGTGAATGGGGTAAAATGCCACTGAAGATTACAGACCTCTGTTCATCGATGAGGTCATTAARTCTGGCCTGGTTTTTTTCTTAGATAAAAGCCATCACCAGATTGTTACTAATTTCTTAATGCAATTTAGTATATTAAGCTTCTTCAAAGAGGGAAAAATGTTCTAAGAATTTACATTACCCAGAACTGAGTGCTCTCCCCCATGTACATTCTCCAAATTGACTAGCTGGTAGAAGAGAGAGGAAGTATTGTTAAGATTTTCTTTGCATGCACCTACACTGTGGCAGCTGGTGTGAGACACCGGGTAGACACAGCAATCGATAGGTAAAAAAAAGACTGAAGGTATCAGTTTATATCTTAAATCATGAACCAAATTAATTACTGGCTCAGTGAAGTGGAAGTGCTGGTATCGGCGTTACAGCAGAGATCTAGGGCTGTGATCCTCCATGTCAGGACCCACTATTTCTACCAGATCAAAAATACCATTCAGGGATAATTGGCATCTAGGTGAAGTTCAAGGTTGATACCTAAGCTGACTGAGCTGAACGTTGGGTTACACTCTGTCCTAAGTAGTGTAATATAAATTTCAGTAAGGATGATGGGAGCCACTGGGCCTGTTCTGTCTTTATTTATGCGTATGTAGTCCACTGGCTGTAACAATAAAACTAGGAACAGAATTTAGCCAGAACTTCCATGTTTTATATTTAACAATACGTGGAATTTAATCCATCCACTCTCCTGCCGCTGTAACATCCAGTATATCACTGTAAAAAGGTCTGACTTGAAAATATACACAGATAATTTGTCAATAGAAGATATAAAATCTTAGGGGAAAAGAATGAAGTCTAAAGACCTCACAGGTTGTTAAGTGCTTATTCACCTGCTGTGAGATTTTTATCTCCATCAGGATAACAGTGTTGCCTTCACTGTATTTATAAAAATGCTTTTCACATTCCATCTAGTCATTTCTGGTAGATATAGGGAATATTGACATCTTTGCACATTCTTGAAAAAAATCTCACCTGGAACTTCCCGTGCCCGAACTGAGACTAGATCGGATGCAGGGAAAGGCTGCTCAGAGGAGCAAGGGAAAGGGTGACAGCGGCGCTTCTCTAGCTTTAGCTTAAGAAAGCAAGGGCTGGACAAAGTGTGTTCTTTTAAGCAAGTTAGAAATTAAAATTCAGAGAAAAGAACCATTTAAATTAAAGGGAAAAGTGGGAAAAGGATGTACATTGGCCTTGAGCAAATTAAGACTGGAAGTTAGAAGGAGGCCTCTAATTATTTAGAAAATGAGATATTTTGGAATAGCCTTCCCAATACTAATAGCAGCAACAACCCACCCCACACCCAAATATTTGGGTTCAAACAGTTCATGCAAAGAATATGGTATGTTTTTCTGAGACAAGAGAGGACTCACTGCCGGGACACCTTAGAGACCCTCCATGCGTGTGTTGCCATCCTGTTTTTCAGAAAGTGACTGAATGCTGGAGATCTCACCCCGGTTTCATGCTAGAGACTCTTCCCTCTGCAGAAGGAAATGTAGCTGCCCCCTCACCGCCTCCATGCATTCAGGTACGCTAAACAGAGCCTACTGGGGAACTTCTCCTGATGCCAGGGTGTCAGTCATTCTGCTTAACGGGACCGCTCACCTTAAGATGCATCTTTGCATACACTGCATCCTACATGGCAGAACGGAAGCAATAGGAGAGTTGTCCCTCTTCCTTAAGTTCTTGTGTCTCACTGAACTTGCAGTTTGCTTGCTCTGAACGTTTCCATGACTAATCTCTTTATACAAGCACATGTGGGAGAATAAATCATCTGTGGGTTAAAAATCCATAATAACGTTGGAATAGTATTAAATATAGAATTATAAGTCCTTTTGGTCTTATTGTGGTAGCTGTGTGGGTGGAAATTGCATCCAAAGATACGCCATTTTAGTTAAATTGTTACCCTAAGGGCTTTGGCCGATGTTCCATCTCTGAGCAGAAAGCAAGGGACCACACCACAGTCTAACACAGAGAGATATGCCAATTTTTGCTTTGTGAACAAGCTGCCATTTTTTCCTGCACAAGTTGCATAGTTCAAATTCAAATTTTAAAGAGGTGGTTAGATCTGCTCAGCTGGCTGACTTAAACTAATACGAGTGGTTAAACAAGTTTGTCTCTTCTGAAAGGGTCTGCTCTCTGTTTTTTTCAGACACAGTAAGTTTTTTGCATCGTTTCGGTTAAAACTTCCATTCCCCTCGGAGGAAGGCGCCGACTGGCTCCGCTCCCCACCCCAGGGGTGATGTTCCTGCCCGCGTCCAGCTGCGCGAATCCCGAGGAGAAGGCGCGGGATCGGGAAGAAGGCTCCCCGCCCCCCGGCCCCGCAGTGCGGAGCCGCCCGGGATGCCGCGGGGCCCTTCAGCCACATCCACGGGCGGCGCGCAGGTGGGGCCCCCCGGCCCCGGCCCCGGCCCCCGCGGGCTGCCCCCACCCCACCCCGCATTCTCCGCGCTGAACTTTACCCGACTTCTCCATCCCTTCTTCGCCATCCCTCGCGCCCCGCCCCCACGCTGCATATTCATAAGGCGACCGCACCCAGCGCGGCGCCTCATTGGCCGGCCCGCGCCCCTTCCCGCTCCTACTGGCCGTCGCCGCCGTCGCTCAGCGCCGCGGCGGGCGGGGCGGGGCGGTGCAGGCGGCCGCGCCCCACCGCCTCCCCCAGCGGTGACTCAACAGGGCGTGGAGCCTGGGTCCCGCAGCGGCGGCGGCAGCGCAGCCCTCGCCCTCCCCCCGCAGCCGGCAGAGGCACAGCCCCAGCGCCGCGCACTCATTGTTCCGCCAGCTCCAGGCACCATGGACGAGCTGGACCAGTCGCCCCTGGTCTCCTCCTCCTCCTCCGGGCCAGCGCGGCCGCAGCAGCCCCAGTTCAACTACCAGTTCGTGCTCGACGACGAGAAGGAGGAGGAGGAAGAGGAGGAGGAAGAGGAGGACGAGGACGAAGACTTCGACGAGCAGCTGGAGGTGATGGAGAGGAAGCCCGCCGCGGCTCCCGCCCCCGCCGCAGCCCTGCAGGAGCGGCCGCCGCAGCTGCTGGACCTCGGCGGCCCCGCCGAGCCGCCCCGCCCCGCCGCTCCGGAGCCACTGCAGCCCGACTGGAGCCCCCCGGGAGCCGTCTCCTCCTCCTCCTCCTCCGCTACCACACCGTCCCCCGCACAGGAGCAGCCCTCGGCCCCCGCCCGGCCCGCTCAGCCCCAGCCGCCCAAGCCCGAGCCCGCCGCCGCCGCCCCCCGGAGAAGAGGGTCCTCCTCCGGCTCGGCGGGTGAGTGCCTCCGCCCCGGGGCCGGGGAGGGCGGTGGTCCTGGCAGTCGGGCGCCTCCGCCCGAATCGCTCCGGTTCTCGCTGCCCCGCCGGGAGGCTCCCTTTGTCTGCCGGCCCTCGGCCGCCTCCTGCGGCATCGCTCCCTCCCCTCAGCCGCGCCGGGGCGCGGCCCCGCTCCGCGAGGCCCCGCCGCAGCTCATGCGGGAAAAAGGGCTCCCCCTCCCCCTTTTTCTTTTTTTTTTCTTTTTTTTTTTTTTAATTTCTTCTCTTTCCCTCCTCCTCCCCTCTCTGCTACGCTAATGGCGGGAGGGGGGAAGCGCCGCCCCGGCCGCCGCCTCGCACACGGGCCGCCCGGGGGCGAGGCCGCCGCCTGGCAACGGCCGCGTCGCGGGGGGGGAGGTGCGGGGGGCAGAGCCTGAGGTAACGGCCGCGGCCGCCCGTCTGGGGCTGCGCCGCCCGCGCGGGTCCGGCCGGTTCTTCCCCCGGCGCAACACCTGCCTGCGGCGTGGCTGCTGCTTGCCCGTCCCCTCGCCGCGTTGTCCCGGGCACGGTTCACCCGCGGGGCGGCCCGAGGCAGCGGCCTCCGGCGCTGGGCGTGGGGGGCGGCGGGCAGCCGCTGCGGCCGTGGGAGCGTGGGGGAGGAGGGAAACACAGATGCTTTTAATCTTACTCATTTTAAACAAATCGCCTCGCTGGGAGGGGCGAGGGAGAGGAATTGAGGAGCAGCGCTACCTCCTTTCCTAAACCTGCCTCACGGAGGCAGGGAGCCGGGGGAAAGGTGAGGGGATGGGCGTCTCCGCGGGCCTGGCAAAGCCTGCTGCCCTTGGGGGGAAACGCCGCTCTCCGGCTTCAGACAATGAATCTTCAACCCCGAGAGGGAATGTAAACTAGTGAAGTACGCATGGAGGCACAAAAGGCGTACAGGCTGCTGTAGGTGTGGCAGTCCTGGGAGAAAAATGTCAACCTGGCGTCCTGCGTGTGCCTCCTGGATGGCCGCAGCTAGCCATAGCCGTGATCTAAGGGGATCAGCCCTTCATGTTGGGGTACCCCGAGTTCAAAACTGCTGTAGCGGAGGGCGTGCCGCCCCCTGAACGATTGCCAGTGCTGCCAGAGTGCCAAAACCCTGCTTGCAAGGTCTAATCCAGGAGCTGACCCGGCATGACTAATGTGTTGCATGCGGATTGCGATTGTGCCTTGGCTCTGCTTTTGCTTGGTGCAAAATACAAGAGCGAACTTGAGGCCGCTAGAACAGTGAAAATGAACAAATCAAAGTGCCTTATTATCATGATGGTGCATTTTTATCTTCATTGCTCTTGTCATATTGGTACATTGTATATGTTTTCAAGACGCAGGATTTCAATAATAATTTGATGTCATGGTATGAGTGAGCATGATGCTCAAGATTTAATCAAAAAAAGCATTTGGAACAATAACAAAAAAAGGCCTGTTAAACCTGAATTTAATTTCGTTGGGGGGGAGTTTCACAGTGCATTTTATTTGCATATGTGGCAGGACTTTATGGTTAGTTGTGCTGTTGTCTTTCATGAAGCCTACTTTTTTTGTTCTTCTGGTAGTTCCCTGTGTAGCAATATGCCGAGGAGATTTTTTTTTTTTTTTTAATTTCCACCATTTGGAGGACAGATGATGACAAAAGCTTGCAACAGATTTAAGAGGAGGGATCTTATGTGATGGGTGAACAGAAATTTTTCTAGGCAAGTTGTTTGAGTGGAGCCGTGGAAGGTTTGAGCAGAATAGAATGGAAGGAACCAAATCTTGCTATTGCTTTGAAAAGTAGGGATAAAAGTGTGATTTCCAGACCTGATTTGTTTTTCAACTCCCTGACCCCTGAAGGATAAGGCGAGGAGCACAGCAATTCCTGAAATATATCCTCTCTGTTGGAGTAGAGGAGACCTAACTCTGTGAGAATTGGGTAGCGTAGCTGAGAAGGGCTGTCAAAGACCTAATTGGAGGGGATGGAATTTATCAGTGATGATGAGTTTAGAGCTCTGAAGTGAGGACCGGCGTCTCTGGGAGGCCTGTGTTCCAAAGACAAGGTGTTGTAACACATAATGCTCATCTAATGATGGGTTGGAATATTATAGGCTATGTTTTAAGAACGTGAAACTACTAGATGAGAACAAATTGTTTTGATAAAAGCATTGTCTAGCTATGTCATGAACACTTTGGTCCTCTGAGATGCAGGAGTACTTAGTTTTGAGCATGTTAAGTATCCATTTAAACATCAAGCATGTTTTAGTTTTGTATCTAGCAGTCGGTGTTAAAACTCTCTCAATCAAAATATTTAACTTGGGTTCAAATTATTTGACTTTCAGTCTTGCTGTGAAATTGGCAAAACCAGGTTGATGCCCGCAACTTGCGGCAGGGTGACAATGGCGTGGATAGCCACGTGTCTGGGATGGTTCCCTCTCTTCTGGAGGGTTACGGTTTCATTTACTTTCAGCTCTGTTGTACGAGCTTAAGGTATGGGTGAAGAATTGCAGTTTACAATCTAGAAGTTTTGAAAATATTCTATTCTCTTCATATTTAAAATCTAAGGCTTTGTTTTAGTGAGGATTTGAGGCAAATAACTTTGAAATTCTATTTCCAAGAGAAGGAGAAAGTAGCATTGCCTGTAGCAAGTATGTGAAGAACAGCAGGGGTTCTTTTATCTGCAACAATAGGCCATGGTGCTGCTTTTTGTCAGTACAACAATAGAGAAAATGGATGGACTACTTGATGGCCCATTAAAATGTATTATTTATATATCGGGAGGTGTTTTAAAAAGTAAATCTTTGTAATTACTATTAGTTACATACTTAGGAGTAGTCAGCATCATTGTTATAAGAAGCTGTGACATAATTGTATGTAATGCGAGTCTCTGGCTGTGTATCAGCAGTCTACCTTATTAAGAGCTAATATATTTGGTGGAGCAGAAAAAAAAAACAGCAAGAGGACTGCAGTAAAACTTACGCTCTCCTGGACACTTTCTTTTTTTGCTACTCGCTGTTATGTAGGTAGCAAAAATTACAACTCTTCTTACGGTATTACTACTTAAATCTTTTGATTACCTAAATTTATGTACAGTGCAAAGAAAAGTAAATTTGAGGTAGTCATACATGGTAAAAGTAACGCCCTTTTTTTTTTTTTTGCTAGCTGCCCTAAGTAAGATAAACCAGTGAACTATGATGAGAAGATACCGCTTTCCACCTTTAAAGCCCTAGATCCTAGCAGCACGTACTGCTGCTCGTAAAGGCAGGTTATATATCACTTTCCTGGAAGAGACTATAATGATTTGAAGTTAAACCATGCACTTAGAAGAAATCCGTATAGTAAACCCACTAGACTGGCCACAGACCAGCATCCAAAGTGAATAAAGATGTCTCCTTGTGTGTCAATTGCCTGCAACTCGGCCACGGTTCAATATATATGCAAATGTTGTGAAGGGCCAGTTTATTAATTAGTCTTGTTTTTCCATTTAGTTTTATAGGACTTGGGTTTAGTTCATCAACATCGAGGGGAGGTTTCATGAACGGTTTGCTTACGTGCAGACAGTGTCAAGCAGAGGTCAGCAGGGATGCCCCAAGCTGTAACCAGGAGCACACAAACTGTTATGTATTAGAGTTCACTCTCAGCAAGCTGACCCCAGCTGCAGTAGGTGGTGATTAAATGGAGTGGTCTATACCTGCTTCTGCTCGCTCTATAGAGTGTACCTTTTATCCTGTGGTGGGGATATGCAGATCCTGTAATTTGCGTTTTATACTAATTCTAAAGCAGCATACGTGCTCCTCAGATTTTTTTCTGTGTTGCTGAGTTTTCTGGTGTGCTGCTATGTATGCATAGACTGATACAGCGGAGTTGTGTGGATTTTAAGGATGGAATGCAGTATGACTTGGAAAAAATATAGCTGTCCTTGCATACTACCACTGGTGACTTTCATTTGCACTCTTCAGTTATTAAAATATGTTCCTGCTGATCTTCAGTGTTTCTGTGAGGTGCAAGACCCTTTCTCCTCCCACCCTCCCAAATGTAGTCAGTAAAGCTGTAAGGGAGGTGGTCATAACCTAGGTATATCAAAGGTAGAATGTGATTTTTTTTTTTTTTTCTATTACACAGCTTCCATTGTAGTGACATATGGGGAGGAGGGTAACCAGCAATTTGACTGATACAGTAAAGCTATTATCTTAATTTTCGTATTTTGTGTTCCCATCTAGGTGAGTTCAGCAAGGGATGGTTTTATTTATCTGGTTTTATTTATTGTCATGTGCAATGTCTAGCACAGTGGGGCCTGCTTCTGTAATTCAGCTGGTATAAGAGTCTCTAAGGCCAAACAGCTGTTTCTTCTGTTAACCAGAAGTATGTGCAAGGATAGTCCTGCCAAGTTTGATAGTATATTGGCTTCATGCGTGTCTCCTTTGACTTGCTTTCCAGGGTAAAACCACACAGCTTCCACCTACCTTATAATGATGTAGCCCTCAGGGAAGTTTTGAATTGCATTGGGAGTTTTCCCCTTGGAGATGAAATCCTACAAACC
This sequence comes from Phoebastria nigripes, assembly GCA_035582835.1. Classification (NCBI taxonomy): domain Eukaryota; kingdom Metazoa; phylum Chordata; class Aves; order Procellariiformes; family Diomedeidae; genus Phoebastria; species Phoebastria nigripes. The sequence continues at coordinate 814,827 of JAYKAV010003210.1, forward strand.
ACAAGTTAGGAGACAGCGAAGAACTACTGCTTGTTTGCCCTTTTTTTCCCTTCCTCCCTATCTGAACTTAAGGAAGTTTGCAGCATGTCTACGAAGTGACGACTATCTTGTTCACCCTGTTGCATCACCACTGGTGAGCACTGAACCTCTTTCTTATCTTGTAGATAACCACTAGCAACAGCGCTCATTTAAAGAGTTGAGGACAACATTTAAGCCTCCCGGTCAGTGGTTTTCTCCTGCTGACTGGTACAAGGTTGATAGGAAAGCGTCAAGTCCTTTTGCAACAGCTGATCTGCAGATGGGTTAGAAATGAGTGGTTGTTGGAATATAAAGGCCTAAGGTCGAGAGACTCAAAGTTTTGCAGCTCACGAGAGAAATAAGCTGTGGTTGTTGGCAATTGGCATGGTGAAAAGACAATCTTTAAAGTAGATCTGTGATTGGAAAAATATGATTTCTAAGTGGCTTGCAGATACATCTTGTGTTATTTCAGTAATTTGTGAAGCATTTTTCTAGAATAACTTTCTGGTTGGTGTATTGTGAGAATGTTTTCACTTTTCCTTCCTCCTCCTCTGGTGTCCAGGATGGAGAGGATGAGGATTTTGGAGAGCACTTGGATCTGGGAGCCTGTCTACTTAGCAGAAGGCATATAGGCGTCATCATTCTTACCCTGGAGACCAATTTTCCCATGCTGTTAGAATCCTGTGGGGGCTTTGCTGCTTGCCACCTGATTTTGAGGGAGGTTAGTGGCTTTGACTGCCTGTTTCAATGTCCATTTTGCCACACCCAACTGCTTGGTGGCTGTCATCAGATTAGTCTGGCCTTTGTGTGCTGGGAAGGTATTAGAATATCAAAGGGCAGTTAACCTACAATTTGAGGCATGTCTTGGTGTGCTTGAGTTATGTTTCTTTGTTTTCTGTTAATATTTTGAATGAAATAAGCCTTTTTTTTGAGCTGGTGTGTTACTATAGTAACTATGAAACTCGGATACAAAAATCAGCAATGCATAGTTCAATCTGAAAATGTCCTTCGGGTTCTAGCTATTTTGTAAGCAAGGAAATAGTTCTTGGTCTTTTGCTGGCTAGAAAATGTAAAGCAACGTGTAGCTTACAGATAAATTGTCCTGAGATATTCAGAAACGCTTATGCATGAAGTAGGAGGAAAATTGTGTAACTATCAAGCTGCATTAGAAACGAAAGAAGAAAGCTATTATTACCAAGTAAAAAATAGTGAACTGTGAGACCTGTTCTAAGTAGAACAGTCGAGTATGTTTTCATGTGTTTTTTTTTATTTCTTGTTTTATGATCTAAAATAGAAATTACTCCTGTTAGGCTTTGAAAACACTGCATAATGTTTTCTACTTTTTAAGACTGATTTTAGGGCAGCACAGTACAGCTAGCACTGAGATCACTGGACTACAGCCATATGATACACGTTTGGTGGATAGTTTTTTAAATTGGTATTTCCATCAATAAGAACTATGACAATAGCAATAAAATAATGGGCTTATTAATATTCACAAAGTCTGAGAAAATCAAATTATCTCAGTAGAATGCTTTTACCTTTCAAATGGAAATAATCAATCTGCTGCTAACTGTGGTTTTCAAAATATGAAGATTTTAAGTTAGAGATGTTTTTAAATTACTGCTCTTCCCCATGGTTTTTAATGGGTTTGTCTCCATTTATTGCTTTCTGATGTATAAAGAAAGAGTACTTTTATATTTTTTTCCCCCTCATGTAGAAGTGTTAGGAATACCAGTTTGGCCCTCCCTGGTTTTGCTGGAAGGCTTGCTTTGTGTCTTAGGAATGTACTGTGAACTTTTACTTGAAGCTTTTTAATGAACGGGGCAATCATGTCATCAACTTCATCGGCTGGGAAGAATATGTTAATTAAGATGTCTTTAAATAAGACACAAGACTGAGATAAATATAAACTTTTCTGTTGCCAATTAAAAATGTTCTCAGTCTATTAGATGCTGTTGCTTTAATGTCAAAATCCTACTGCTTATCCAGTCATTGCTGGTTTGTGACAGTTTTTCTTGAAAGCTGCTATTCCCTCTTTTCTGACAGAAGATAAAATTCCTTAATGCCTATGCCTGTCCAGCGGTGTCCTTTGTGTGTGATAAGGAAATGAATGCCAAGTAAAACAGATGAAAGAGCAAGTGCAGGCCTTCAACAGCAGGTTGTAGCTGCAGAACTGAAAGGAAAAGGAACAAGCAAGATCTGGAGGAAGTAGAAAGGGGTACCTGGTAGTGGAGGAAGAAAGATCGCTTCTTTCTTGGTCTTCAGTCAGGTCTTCAAGTATTCACGCCTTCAGCTTGAGAAATGCTGTTCAAAGGGCGAAGGGATGAATTTCCTGTGTTTTAAACCCAAGTTTTCTTTAAAAGATCACATCATCAGATAAGGAAATCAGTTTTCCCGTGTGAGTTGTGTCTAAGTGACAAAAAGTGAAGTGGACAGCTAAAACCTGTATTGACCAAAATCTGTTGCAACCCAGGAAGTGCAGTGCTGCTTGATACCTGATCATCTTTGCTGAGGAGGATGACATCAGGACAGCGTGTGTAATCTTCACACTGCTTTATCCATTTCGTTAAAAGATATTCTTATACAAATGCTGACGGCTGTAATGAATCCTCTAATGAATGTCCATGTTCTTTTTCCCTCTTTTGAGATGAAGATATCTTATGCATCAATTTGTTTTTATTTTACAGACTATAAGCTCTTATGTCAGAGGCTTGTCACGCAAGGTAATGTGTTGGGAATAGATGCTAAAATAAATCAGTAGCATCTCTTCTCCATTCTTTAAAGATTAATTTAGCTACTAAATATATTCTTCCGCAATGATAAAGTTGCTAATCTAAATACTGCTTAATCTGTTTAATTGTGGGGAAAGCAGGGAAAAATTCCATCTGTACAAATCGGTGAAAGGGAATCTTATGATTGGTATAATCTCCAAAATTAAATTGGATAATGTCTGCATAATGATAGGATTTGCATGGCTCTTTAGACCTCCTGCCTTTGAATAAGTTCTGTTGTAATTATTATATTTTTCTGCTTTGTGGCACTGCCAGAACCCAATTTTCTGTTTGTTACTTCAAYATATGGTTAAAGAGTCTGGGTCTTAAGGAAGAGTTATTAGTTTTTAGAGGAATTATCTAGTATTTTTTTGGTTACAAATGTTGTCAAAGACTGAATACTTACCTTTAAAGCCATGTGTAGCTGGACACATGTGTTTGCAATTGGCTAGATTGTTTCTTTCTGATTCTTTTTAATTAAATATATTAAAATAATTCAAATCGGTGAATGTAGATACTGGATCTGTGAATGTTCATATCTGAGATCATTCTAGATTCATTCTAAGCTTTGCTATTAAATATTTTTGTGATTTATATCTTAAATATAGTTGTGATTGTGAAGTGGGTATTTCAAGCCATTAGGCATGGGATGTGAACAAAGTTGATTATTGTGGCCACCTGACTTCAAAGGGAGGTATTTACCTACCACCTGATGCTAACTTAGTAAGAATGCAGAATTTATGTGATTAGGTCAGTTGATRCACTTGGGGGAGAAGGCACAGGCCTTGAGGGCACAGTTAAACTATGTGACACTTTGTTGTGTGTCACTTATTCGTCTGTGAGCTTAGCTTATGCTCAGAAGCCAAATAGTTTATCTTCATTCTTCAGAGGGTTTAACTTTCCTCATGGTGAGCCACTGTGGATTGCTGGTCTGTGAAAGGCATGTGTGTCCTATTTCTGAGAATTCCTTGTTCTCTTGTTATACTTGGTATAAGAATAATGAAAAGTTTCTTTGGAGCTGACCTATGTGACTTTTTTCTTTTTTTCTTTTTTTNTTTTTTTTTTTTTTTTTTGTTTATTTACTTTTAATACCAAAATATGCCAGCTAAAATTCTGTCCGTGCTCTGAAGAGATAGTGACACTCATATTGCTGAGGGACTTCTAATAGGAAGTGGCATTATAGAACCATCCTCTGAAATGCTGCTTGGATCCTGTCAATAGTGTTATTGATGAAAATGTTTGGTTGCAAGAGTGAGGTGAGGCTGGCAGTGATGTGTCTGAAGTATTTAATGGCCTTTTAAAAACACCATTGTAGTGGGTACTTATTTTGGCAATCTGGGAATTGTAATGGAAAGAATTGTAATAGAGCCGGAATTAATGTATCTTCTTGTCCATCTGTTCTTGCTTTGGTTGGCAGTTGGGTATCGCAGGGGAGTGGTACTGTCTCTCTTGCTTTTCACTCTATAGCTGATCAAAAGATGATGAAATGGCATATACCTTACCTCTGTCATTGCACACTTTATAGTATCTGCATTGCTGAGCAACTCGACTCAAATGTAATTTTTCCAAAAGAGGAAAAGTTGTTGCAAGTTGGACCATGTAAAGATGATATTGGAAAAAAAAAACCAAACTTGCTTAAACCAGTTTGGTTACAGATTTCTGCTTAGCTAATAAGAAAACACTTGCTTCTTGCTGGAGACTTGTGTTTCCATAAACAGAATATTTAAAGCAGCAAGCATTGTTCAAAATGTTGTTGTTTTGAACTTGCTTTCTTTATCTGTTTCAAATAACATGAAATGAGAAATCTCCTGTGCAGTATAATGCAACTCGCTCTGCAGGTGATGCATGATACCACTTTGCAGTGATTTCCATGAAGACCTGAGATGACCTACAGCTGCCCTTTTTAATAATCAAAACTCTTGAATCCTTTTGTGATTCCCAGCTCTGATACCCTCAAGATGTTAAAAATGGAGCTCCTGTTTTCACTTAAATCTTCAGCAGTTTCCATCTTCTGTAGTAGCTTGTATACTTTCCTTAAAGATTTCCAAGTAGTTTACAGTCTGAGTTTCCTAAACTGGAAACTTCTCTTTATAAACTTGCATGTATAACTAAAGAGCCAAATGAGGAAACCTAATTAGTTGCTGTGGCTCTGCAGCCTGATCTAATGATGTGAAAAGATGCTATTAATAGTTAATGTTCTTTATCTTGAATGCCTTAAATATTTGGTGAAATACCACGTTTTAGAACAATTGCATCATAACAGGAGATGATTTAAATGGAGTTTGTGTAGGCAGCTGCTTTTCTCAGGAAATTCTTGTGAAGCTGTGTGCCCTTGTTTACTCTGCAGTAGGAAATTAAGCATGGAAGAACTTGACTCTCCTTGAAATCATTTAATTTAACTTTCAAATGGCCAGGTATGTTGTCTTTGACACTTTATGCCAAGAGGTAACAATTTACTGATAATAATTTGACATCAACACACCCAGGAGAAAAAAAAAAACATGGCAGTTCCCCCCCCATGGTTATGAAGTGTGAGGGTACTGCATTGCTCTACAAAACCCTTGAGGTTTTTGTAGTTCTTGAATCTGTAAAAGAGTAAAACTTCATAGTAGTACCACATATCTGTGTTTTGCTTAGGTAATGGTTTGAGATCGGAAACGCTGCTTGGGGCGGTCTTCACTGTGGACAAATTAACAACTCGGTGCATTGAAGAAGCAGACAATTTCTCTTTCTTATCGTAGAATCGTAGAATGGTTTGGGTTGGAAGGGACCTTAAAGATCATCTAGTTGCAGCTCCCTGCCATGGGCGGGGGACACCTTCCACTAGACCGGATTGCTCAAAGCCCCGTCCAACCTGGCCTTGAACACTTCCAGGGATGTGGCATCCACAACTCTTCTGGGCATATCAGCCCTTGAGGGATTGCTGCAAATGTAACTTTTACGCTACGTACGAGTCATGTCACAGATGCCATTCCTCTGAGTATTAATTTTGCCCTGTTTTCTTTTATTGTTAAATATTTGTATGAACAAGAGAGGCCCTTCAAAATCAGTGTCCCATTGTGGTAGGTCTGTAAGATAAAAGCAGTCCCTGTCTTGTTAGTTAGGCATTTTGCTCATTTTCTAAACAGGCAAAGGTGAAGTGGATTCTTAAAAACTTTATTCCTGCCAACTGTTTTTTTGTTTTGTTTTAAGAATAGCGTACATTCTCCAGCAAGCTAATCCAGGACATGTTTTTTATTTTCTGAAGACTGAAACTGCCATCTAGCAGCCTAATACAGTCTCCTACCAAAGCTAAACTGCATCAGGATGAAGTTTACTCAGTGTTTATCTGTAGAAAATAAAATATTTAGATTTTTTTTTTCGCAATGCTGAGATCATACATAAAAATAAGGAGAGTATCAGAACAATAAACCTGCCTTACCACAGACCTGCTGCTGATGCTTGGAAGGAGTCACATGTGAGAGCAGATGGAAGGGTATGTCAGTTACCAAAAATCCAGCAGTGAGGGATAAAACACGTTCTTTCCGAGTTCTTATTTTCTGTGACTAGACTTAGGTCCTCTGCTTTCTGTTGGCAAGTATGTTGGGGGGGGGGGAAGGCAGTTTTTTCATAAATTGCTTTTCTTGGAAGTGTCAGTTTACTACTTTTTCATTTTAAACATTCTTCTCCCTTTCTCTGGAAATCTTTGCAGCTAACTTTACTTTCTCTTTCTTAGTTGTCTGGGAAATCTCTCTCCATTTATTTCTGCTTTTTATGCAAAACTTTGATATTAAATTTAAAGTTTTATGCTGGTGATATCAGTATCTTGTAACAACACCAGTTAGTGGGCAATCAGCAAAAATTAAAATGGGAGTTTAAAATGACACCTCTTTGTCATGCTGGTGTCAGGTTTTTAATTTTTAAACAAAACTGAAATCTATTTCTTGTTGGTGGAGCTTATGTTTTAGCTGAAACCATAATACAAAGTTTTAAAGCACGAGAGTTCATGCTAATGACAGGAGAAGCTACAGGGTTGTTTGTGCCTTTTTTTTTTTTTTTTTGAGGGAATATTTCATTTGCAAAAAGCCAAGGTAAAATTTGCAGAATGTTTTTGGTTAAAAATAGGAATGCAATCAGAATGAATCACTTTGTGCATCACTTTGTTCTGTTGTTCCTTAAATGCTTTTCCCTTTCGCATTAGGGGGATTTGTTCATATATGTGGATATTTACAAAAAAAAAAAAAAAAAAAGCCAGAGGAGTGTGTGCTAGTGAGCAAAACTGTTAACTTTCTCTCTTGTTAGGCAAACAGCAGTCATGCAGTCATTGGTTTGGTGATGTGTGGGTGTATATGTTTGAATACAATATTAGTATTTTACTGAATGCTGTAAGATCACCTGGGCAAGGTTGAGTCTGTCTGTAAAGTTCTCTTTAAAAACCATCGACTGGACTACTTCAGTAACGGATATGAAGTAATACCATTCACCAGTAGGAGGTCTGTCTTTCTCTTAACTGTAATGCTGAAGGTAGGTTACTCACCTGCACCATTACGGATTTTTGGCAGATAGAATTTGGAGTAAAGACTGTTTTCTCCTGGAGATTTAGTCGTCATTTCAAGGTCTCATTCTTCTGTATTTCATGAAACAAAATCTGTCTTCTGATGGAAACAGTAATTGAACAGTTCATCTTACTGAATTAATTTTTTTTGTTATGGTTTGTTAAAACTGAAGACTTCTTTACTTAGATTTTCTTTATATCTTTGGGTGAAGCTTTGCTGTAGCGAAGGCCCACTTTGTAGGTCAAGAAAGGAGTTTTGAATATGCAGCTTTACTTGAAAATAATCTTGCTTAGAGCTTGATATATTCTGAAATTTTTTTACTTGATTCTAGTAGTAGTGTACTACTACTTTGTTTGTGTCAATCACCTAATTTATGCCATTGATATGCAAATAGGAAAAGCCACCCTCAGTGGTCCATCCTTTTCACACTTCTTTTACAGATGAAGTTATTCCACTAAACGTAGTACTTTATTACAAAACTTACTACATTTGTTGTCAGCTGTTACCAGTGCTACCACTTGAGCAATGGGTGGGAAGAGGCAGCCGGTTCTCTGGAGTGTTCTGCAAGTGTTGGCTAAAGTGGCTTGCACGCTCATTGTGGTATGCCTTTGAGCCTGGACAGTCTTGCTGTATGCCAGGCTGTGGTCTGATAGACRCTGCATTTTTTTCTCTTGTCTACCAAAGCACCCACAGAGTTCTGTTTCTGAAAGGTTTCTACCTCCAACATTGGAGGTGAGGATTCTTCAGTGCAAATGTCATTGCTGGAAAAAACACCATTCCTTTCACCATGTCATTTGAATTACAATCTGAAGAGAATGGTTGGTTCAGCTAGCAATTGTGCTGATGTGGGAGTTGTAGAGGTCCTACTCTGTTCTTCCTACTTGCCTGGAGGTGTTACACAGGGCCCCACAGCAGGAAAAAGTCCTGGTATCTTCTTCCTTTCAGCAGGAAAAATGCCATTCTGATGTGGGTGGAGGGAAAGTGGGTGGTTCTCCTTGGCTAGTTAGGAAATACTGCTTTTATATAATCACTTTTCACACTCCAGCTATGTGTGGAAAATAAAGTTTGGGTGTGGGCATAATATCCTTCCATTAAGAGAACCTGGGAATTCAGTGACTGGCATAGCTATTGTATGTTTCCATGTTGAGTAAATGGAAGCCAAAACTGAGAAGGAGTTTCTGTGCTGTCTTAATGGAGCTCTGAAAAATCAGTGCCCATGCTCCTAAAACCAGTGTTCCTCACCAGAGACCGAAACCTCTCTCTCTGGGGTTGGGAAGTATTCAAAAGATTTTAAGTCTAGAATTTTTGGTAGAGATTGCAGTTGGTCTTTGGACACCAAGCGTACTGCACCTTCAGGGACTTGTGCATTTTCCTGTTCGCCGCCTTACTCCAGTGGACTCTTGTCTTCTTTCTTTGCCCTTCTTTTATTTCTACATTTTCGGCACCTCCACTCCATTGACTTGTTCTTGGTTTCCCTGTGCGATCCTTTTCTGTTGGGCTATCAGGGGTCTCTGTCTTCATGCTGCACAATCTGGTCTCATCAGGTCCATCCTGCTTTCTCTTCCCCCTCCTCTGCTCCAAAGCGTAGACCCCTTCCAGCAAATAAAGGTTGCGCTGCTCTGGCATGGCCCGGAGGAGTTGAGAGCGTGTGGTTTCAGGGAAGGTGCAGGCTGAGGAGTAGTCTCTGTTACCAGCTTCCTGGTGAATTGCCATATCACAGGTCCCTTGAGGCTTTGGACCTGGTGTGTGCGTGCAGTGCTCTAAGGGGAGTGTGCCGCAGGCGGGTAAGAGATGAGGTGATAGACTGACACTGGCTAAAGCATGGAGTATGTGGATACTGCTACTCCATTTAACCAACAAGTGATTTCAGCAGGATCATCATCCAGTACACAAATAGAGGGACACAGCTCTACATCTGTGGTCAGGAGATGATGTTTGCTTGGTCCATCTAGGCATAATGTTGAGGGAAAAGGAGAGTGTGCTGCTGCTTGGTGCAAACCCTAAGGTTTGTTAACCTGAAATCTAGAGCTCAACAGTAGCCCTTGATGTAGCAGGCACACTGGAAACTGAAGAAAAACCTCTGATGTTACTGCTAAAAGCCTCATTTTGAGGAAAGCAGAGCAGCTCTCCGGACTGATTAGTCCCAAGCTGCCCTCTCACTGAAGTCCCTTGTTTCACTCTCCAAACCAGGTGACTTGCTAACTTGAATCATGGGGCAGTGGGCCCCTTGCGAGCCGTCTGCTTGGGGAAGAGATCCCAGTGAGCCAGGGCATGCGGAGTCGAGCATCTCCTGAACAAAGGGCGTACGGTGATACTTGGCAGTGTACGGATGAGCGTTGCAGTTCTGTGACTTGGTGTCACATATTGATCAGTTGTCCTCCAGTGTGGGTTTTGTCCTTAAAAGCTTTTGCCACCACTGAACTGTAACGCTGTTTTAATGTGTTCTAAATGTGGAATTGAGRTTTCTCTCTGTGTGGTCCTTAATAGGAAAATGTAATTTCTAGATAACCACCAAACAGAAATCCCTTTGGCCCGGCAGGAGTTGAGGAAGCTCTAAATACCGAGTCCTACACTCCAACTTTATTACTCCGTTTTCTTACATCTTGCCATATTTGTGGATTATAAACATCACTTGAAGATAACAATGTTCTGCGAAACAAAACCAACCGATTGTATATTGTGACAGGAAATGTAGATTGTGAGGAGACTTGATTTTTGGAAAACTGCTGGTAGGATTGACTTGAGTAAGCCAGACAGGTCATGAGTATCTTGAAGTGGCATTGCTTTTGCAGAAAGTCATGGTTCAATGCCAAAACAAAGATTACCTTAACGCCTTGCTTTACTGGATTATTACGTATGCGCTGCTGGGTCTACCATATTTCTCACTTTTTGCCTTTCATCTTTTAAAATCGCTTCTATTTTTCTTTACTTTTAATTTTAAAAAAAAAAAAAGTTCTTAATTTTTTCAGTACTTGATTTTGTCCAGGCAAATAGCAAAACTAAAGATTGTTGATGTCTGTACTGGAAATTCAAAATCTAATTGAAATGCCGTAATATAATTTTGCACTCTGCTAATACAATTGATGTGAATAGCAATATTCTTTAACAGCCTTAATTTGAAAACTTTATGCACTGTTCAGAATGAAATATATTTACCTAAATGTTACTATTTTTACATTAACGTAATGCCAACAGGCCACGATGGACCTAGGAAAAATACTGCTGCTGACACAGAAATCCAGAGAAGGACTGGTTTTGATTTGCCTGGTTCCTAATGATGGCTGGTATTGCTGCTTCTAGACTGGTTTTTCATTAAATGCTTCATGCAGCTTAGTAAAACATCATAGCTGTATGCTTTTACTTCAGATAATGTGGAATATGAAACTCTGGGATTGTCGGGCTTCTCACCATCGTGCACTAGTGAAGGAGGGTAACTTCCTTAGCTTAGGAGAAGTATGTTCTTCCTTATATTTACTTAGTTCTTTGAATGGAAATTGGAGAACTGGGATCGTCTTGTGAAATACAAGGGTTAACACAAATTCCACAAAGCAAAATATGCCCCATGGATCATGCCGAAGAAGGCTTTAAAAATAATTCCTTCATTTGGAAGCTCATCTACATTATAACACAACAAAGACTAGCTATAAGGAAGAAATTTTTAATGCTGGGAGTGGTGAAACACTGGCACAGGTTGCCCAGAGAGGTGGTAGATGCCCCGTCCCTGGAAACATTCATGGTCAGGCTGGACAGGGCTCTGAGCAACCTGATCTAGTTGAAGATGTCCCTGCCCGTGGCAGGTGGGTGGGACTAGATGACCTTTAAAGGTCCCTTCTAACCCAAACTATTCTGTGATTCTATGAAAAATAGTAAAGACATAAACATAAAGCAAATAGTACAGTCACTTAGAATAGAATAGAATTGACTGTTACCAGTTTGATCAGTATCAGCATGCCTGACCAGTGCTCTCTTTGTGGGGAGTTTCAAAGCTTACTTTAGTCATTTTAACTTTTCACAATTTTTGGTTGAGTCTCCTTACCGCTGCTGTTCTCACACAAGTTAGTCGGCATTAGGAGACCCTCTGACAAAGTGAGCTGATTAAGGACAGTGTGACGGTGTCAATGGCAGGTGTTTTTTCTGGTGCTAGAGACACCATAGCTGCTCAGTAGTGTGGAAGTTTGGAGAACTAAAATAAAGAGTAGCTACTGTGGTGCATCTTACCCTAAGATTGGTCCCTGGCTTGGAGGGTGGAGATCCCTCAGTTGCCTTAGTAAAGGTCCCATTGTAAATGGAAAATTCTGAGCATTGTCTCTCCCAAATTACCCAGCTTGTATCTAGTTCTGTGGTTCTCTGTGGGTGTAGATGTTGGCTATGGATCTGTTTGATTTACTGGGAACTGACTACTTGCGCGCTTTCTCCCCTCTTGAACCTAGCCTTTATTTCTGCTGAGGTTATTTGTTTGTTTTTCAGATGAGACCCTTTTTGCTCTTCCTGCTACATCTGCGCCTCTGATGCACTCCTCTGCAGGCAAGTTCTTTCTGCTCACCTTTGTCTGAATACATCCTGCATTTCTGATCTGATCTCATTAACTCTTTCCAATTAGTCTGCCTTTACTAAAAGTCAGCATGGGTCCAAGAATAGCCCTTATCACATTTTTCAGTTTTGACTTTTTGGTTGATGTGTTCAAGATTTTAATATGCATTCATTTCTTTACATGGTAAACTGTTTTATAGGCAAGCTACAGCCATCTGTGAATTCTTGGACCCTTGATGTAGGAGAGAAGTTGATACTATTAACAGGTTAAAGCATCAAAGCATAGTTGCTTTACTGATTTAGCAGAAAGATTTAATCCATAGTAACTTTCTGCAGTATTTCATATAAGTAAAATTTGTACCTGTAGTATTTATTTAGTGGTTTTTGTTAGCTACACTGTCGACCAAATTCCCATTAAAAAAAAAAAGTGTCAAAAAAAGACTTCTTACTGGCATGCATGTTTGTGCATATGTTTATGCACAAGCATACACACGTACCCTCTCTCTGTCTCACCTTGCCACCCCACCCTACCTCTCTCACTTTGTTAATATTGCCTGCTGTACGTGGATGCTCTGTACTTGTCTGGTATCTTCAGCTTTACTGTGATCTTTACGCTGCATAAAGTTGCTGCTTCTCTAGCCTCTTGCGTACTTCTCTGCTAGAAGAGGTGAAATAGAATAGCATACTGTAACTGATACTTTGTTTTAATGGCTAATAGTATTTATGATAGAACTTGGAAGAACCTCTTAATAACTAACATCATGTGAACCTGTCATGAAAGTTTGCATTGACTTTAAGAGCACTTGCATTCTCTAACTTTCCTTTCTGTCCACGGTCACAGAAAAAGTTATGGACTTGCAGGAGCAGCCAGGTAGCACTAAGTCGCTTGGTCAAGAGGATTTTACTGCAGTCCCGCTTGATACTGCTCCTTCTTTTCCCTCCTTCTCTCCTATCTCAGCTGATTCCTTTAAAGAGCACGCAGCCTTTGATACACTCTCAGATGGATTACCTGCAAGAGGCATTTACAAAGAAAATGCAAGTGAAGAAACTATGGAAAATGCAAGAAATCCATTTCTTGCAGAGGGAAATGAAAAAGACATTTCAGAGATTAAATACTCAGAACCCCCATTTGCTAAAGCAGAAGCAGCCATTTTATCTCAAGCTAAAGAAGAAACACAGCTAGAGGGCCCTAAAGAATTACCTAATCTGGAGAAAATGCCTGCACAGCAGCTGAAAATGTCTCCAGAAACTCCTCAAGATTTGTTTGAGAAAAACGAGGAAGATCTCTTCTGTAACAAAGACGAATACAGAGGTGGTGATCATGGTGAAAAAGGGGCATTGAAAGAAGACCCTCTTAGGAGGGAAGAATATGCAGACTTCAAACCGTTCGAGCCAATATGGGAAGTAAAAGGTGCTAGTCACGGACTGAGCAGTGTGAGAGAGGATGTTGGAAGTAAGATAGATGCCAAACTAGAAAGCAGTTTAGATGAGAGAGATGGTGTAGATAAGCTGAATGTGCAGAAGGATTATGAAAGAGAGAGTGAAGGCAGCACTGAAGATCGCTCTTTCCCAAGTACCCCAGAAGCTGTAAAGGAACCTTTGCAGACTTACATCACTTGTACTAAATTTGAATCCTCTGTAAGTCCTGATGGTAACAAAGTCAAATCTCTTTCTCCACTAGAGGAAGGCACTTCAGAAAATAGAACCGATGACGAGAAAAAAATTGCAGAAATGAAAGCTCAGACGAGCACAGAACAAGGTGATTTTAGCACTCAAGCAGTTGGCAAGCAGGAAGGTCAGGAAGCTGACTATGCTAAAACAGAGAGTGTATCAACAGTGCCATCTGACACTGCAGCAAATATGCCTGAAGGTCTTACTCCTGATCTAGTACAAGAAGCATATGAAAGTGAAATGCATGATGCGGCATGTACAAAACTTGCTTATGAAACAAAGATTGATTTAGTTCAAACCTCCGAGTCAGTACAAGAGACTCTGAAACCCGTGACACAACTCTGTCCGTCATTTGAAGGGTCGGAAGCTGCTCCATCACCAATATTGCCAGATATTGTTATGGAAGCCCCACTGAGCACTGGGACTGCCGGTGCAGAAGCATCTGCTGTGCAGCTCGAAGCTTCTCCATTAGAAACATTTATTCCTACTGCTAATTATGAGAATGTAAAAGAAGAGACTGAAAAACCTCCCGTATACCAAGAGGCAGTGAATGTACCACTGACACAGGCCCAAGAAGCAAAAGAGGCATTAGCATTTAAAAAAACTGATCATGAGAGCAGCGCCAGTCCTGAAGATCTGGAGACTCCATATATATCTATTGCATGTGACTTAATTAAGGAAACAAAGGTCTCTGGTGAACCTGCTTCTCCATCCTTTACAGATTATTCAAAGACACTGATAACAGAATGCATTTCTCAGGATGCGCCTGAACACAAGGAACTTGTTGAAAAACTGTCTCCGCAGTTTGGAAAATCTGACTTGTTTAACAGCCAGGTGATACCTGACTTTACTGAGAAAGTGAGCGAAGATCCATCTTTTGTCTTAAAAAGTAAATCAACTGAGAATATTGTAACTGATGATGAACATGAGGAACGACTGGTGGATTCAGTAGCTGCCATGGGCAAGCCTTATCTGGAGTCTTTCCAACCCGAACTGGACTCTTCCAAAATTGTTGCTGCTCTGCCTTCTGAGCCAACACCTACAAAAATAGCCAAGGCAGAGAAGATTCCTCTTCAAATGGAAGAGCTGAATGCTATGGCTTATTCAGCTGATGCATCTGTTGCTACGGAACCAAAACCAGCAGACAACAAAGCTCTCTCACCCATCGAGTCTTCACCGGTCTCAGTGGAAGAAGACTTTGTGATGTTAGCTCATCCTAAAACTGCTCCTGAGTTTGTGGCAGAAGCCGCTGACAGAGAAGTAATGCACAAAGATGAAAGCGAAGAGATCAGTAAGGCGATCCAAGGTGAGAAGAGGCAGTTGCCTTGCCCAGAGCTACCCTGTGATCTGTCTATAAAGACTGTAGAAGTAAAAGCTGAGGAAGATACTAATGCCTTGAAAAAGTCCTTGGAGGCTGTGGACAGAGAAGTGCCTGAAGTATCCATGACGTCCTTACCAGCCACAGATACCTCACCTTTATCCGCTGAAAAAGAGATAGTCAGTGTAGTAAAACCAGAAGCTTTTGAGAAGGAAGCTCAGCGAGAAGCTGCTTCTGTTAAAGAAAAGGAAAAACCTACTGCTGTATTTTCAGCAAAGCTGAATAAATCTTCAGGTAATCTGTGTATGCTGTCTTGCAGTTCACTAATCTGTGTAATTCTTTAGCTAAACTTAAGCATGTCATGACTTAATCTTTTTAAGTCACTTTCTGTAAACTTCTCTATGTAGGCCAAGGGTAACAGAAAATGTTAGTGCCTGCACTTTTACCTTTTTCATATTCTGATTGCTTTAGTACTTTTTTTTTTTTTTTTTTTTTTTTTTTTTNTTTTTTTTTTTTTTTTTTTTTTTTTTTTTTTTTTTTTTTTTTTTTCCTGTTTATCAGGGATGGACTCACTGTCTCCAGTTTTCTCCTTCAGTTCTCCTGCTGGTGATCTGTTCATACAGAAATAAGTCACTACTTGCTGCAAGCTCTTCTGTGGTTGTCTACAGGCTGGGCATTAGGTGGCCTTCCAAACTTGCTCTTAATATGTGATAGTAAGCCAAGGATGGTGTTTCAGTCTGCTGTGTGTACGTGATTTGAAGAGGCATTTCTTTCTTTTCGTACAGTTCAGACATCAGACTTTGAAACTTAGGAAAATACCCTTGCTGCTACTGTATGTGTCTGGAATCTGGAAAAGAACCTGCGCGTCTCCACTCATGCGACTTGCAGCTTGCATTAGATCAAGGCCAGTGGTTTAAAATCAATAGTGCACATGAGGGATCTTAGTATTCAGGTTGCTAGGAAAGTGGCCGTTAAGAAGTTGAGTGTCCTGCAAACATTAAAATTGGTTTACACACAGCACAGATATTAATTTCCATTCTTCTTTTCAGGTGCGGCTTGCACTTCAGTGTCATTAATTTTTCTTCTAGCAATGTGTAGTTAAAGTAGCACAAAGTTGAAGGAAGGATAAGACCATTGTTGTGTTGGGTTCTGTTCTCTAAACCGAATGCCTCATGGAGTTCCAGCTCTTTTAGACTAGAGGAGTACTTTGCTTTTTGATATCACAGCACTCTGCTGCTACTTAAGTCTTGCACCAGAAGCATTCCCGCTAAAAACAGCTACTGCAGAAAGCACAATGACTGTTCTAAATAGAAAACGAAATGTTAGTTTGACTCAGCAGTAGTATATTTGTGCAGTAGCTGCAGTCTACAGTTCATAAAATGCTACATTCCGAATGTATGTCTTCTGCATCGAACGTATTTTGGAAGGGAATAACAGATGTACGTTGAGAGGAACGTCAGGGTGTTAGCGTAATTGAAATAGGGTTTGGAAAATAAGGTAGAAGATGTAGCTTTTATGTTTAACTTTGCATGACAGTTGCCATTCCTCCTGTCCCACCTCTTCTATACATACAGGTAGGCTGAAAGGAGGGAGTTTCCCATTTCCCTTCTGATGAAATTTCAGTGATACCTGCACTGTGTGTGTGTTCTGTGACGACTTCGCTCCTTGCACTCAGGCTTCCAGCATATAGTACTGTCTAGAGAACAGCTGTTGTGTATCCTCTACTTCATGTCAAAGAGTTAATTGTTTAGAGATCAGACTGCTTTAAAAAAACCTGAACATTACACTTAGTATACTAGCTTTTTTGTTAGCTGTTTTAACAGGAAGCCCTTGCAGAGTGGTCTCTAATCATTGCATGGATGTAGCAGACTGGGGGTGGCAAATCACTGCCTTGGGAAGAAAGACTCTTACTTTGGGTCTGACAAGGACACAGCTGCTGCTCTTCTGTCTATGGGAAACTGCTGGAGAAGCTGCACATAAAACCATTTGCCACGGCAGAAGAGGAGAGAGTTGAACGGTGTCTTCGTTCTCCCATCTAGCAGCACAGTGCTGGGACAGGGCATGCATCTGTGCAGCATTGGTGTTAGTTGAGGGGTAGGAGACGGGCCAGGCACAGGCCCTGTGTGGGAAACTGGGGAACCGTCTGCAGTCTTTCTGTCAGTGTTGTTGGGCTCACTCTGTAAAGCAGTTGCAATCTTACTTTTTGACATGCTGTGTTGTTTGGGAAGAAAAATATATTTTTTTGCTTTACTCTGGAGGCACACTTTCTTAAAGCTAAATAGATGAGAATACTAACTCAAAAATACGGACCATTTTTTCTATTTCTTTTTTTCCCCCACAATCTGTGCTGTTTACTTTCTTGCTCACTTCTGCTGTATTACAGAATACAGAACTGGACTTCTGAGAGCTGCCTGAAGAGTCTAATGGCAAGCCATGAACAAAATCAGTTGTCTGCTTTTAGTACCACACTACTTAAGCACAATTTCAAAGTAGCATCGAAGAACTGACACATACACTTGTCTTCCACACTTCCACACAGAAAGGAGGGATAATTCATCACAAGGCCAAGAAGTGGATCTGTGCATGTGTTTGGCCTTCTAAGTCTACCTTTGTTGTGTGGGGTTTTTTTCTGTCTTCCTATCAGTGGAACTGAAATAGATTTTACTGTGCCTCAAGACTTCTAGAAATCAGTTGGTCTGATTGTATGACTGATGCTTGTTAAAACATTAATCTGAACTGCCTTACTGGTGCACTTAAGTAAGCATTCAAGAACCTTAATTTAACAGTGCTGTTTTTTGAAAGCTAACCTAAATGCCAACATATCTATATGTTACCCAAAAGTGTAACTTCCAACAGTCCCAGTGGACTGCAGGGAGCTAACAGAAACTCTAAAAGGGTTGCAGATTTCTTTTACTACTCCACCACTCCAATAAAGCAAATGTAAAGCTTTGAACAGACTCGTGGGTAGCAGGGGGGGTTGTTTAATGCTGCCTGGCAGACCCTTGGGTAACCCGTTTTATTTTGTAATGGTACCAGACCACACTGACCTTGTACTTCATAGCTGCACAGATTTAAAAAACAAACAAATAAAAACAAAAGCCCCCAAACCAAAACAAATTCAGAACTGTAGTTAACTATAAAGAAACCCCTCTCCTTGTAAGAAGTTCCTTTTTATAACAATTTCAGCAGCAAGTACCCCCCTACAACACCAGCAATTCCTACTGTCTTGGATACAGTGATCTTCCCCCCCTCATTTCTCAGTACGTGCTGTACTTGGCTTCCTAGCAGATAATCCTGCTGCTTCACTCTCACACTCACCAGACTTCAAAATACACATTTCTGATCTCCATAAAAAATACTGCACTGAAGTCACTCTGTTGACTTCCGAGTGGATGTTCCCCAGTCGTTCRGACGCTGCTGACCTGTCCCACAGCCAGCGCAGCTCCAGCTTCTGCCAGGGCTTGTGCTGTGTGGTGTGTGAACGTCGCAGCTGTGCAGCAGGGACGAGGGAAGTCATGTTTTAAGGAGTGCTCATAAAAGAGGGCTTTGATGCCATCTGCTGTTTGTAAATGAGCTGTAACTCCAGTACGCCGTGCCTTTCAGAGGATTGCATCCCAGGGTTTGAGAAGTTCTGAATTGTTGGAATTAGTTTAATATTCTTGAAGTTAAAAACTAAATATACATATTATGTACCTTAGTCCTTCTGTTGTACAGACTTTCTTCACTGATAGCCCCTTATTTACTTTTGGACAGAGATCATTAATTCTCCCAAAGAGGCTAGAAAACCATGCTTTCCATAAACCTTTTTTTGATCGGTGGGATGTGGAGGATTTTATATTATTGAATTACAAAATCAAAGTATATTGTAGAACCCTCCAAAATGTAAACCTCTGACCATGACACAAAGTTGTGTACCAAAACGTAACCACATTGGCAGTTTAAATCTCTCAGTATATTCATGTTGAGCATTACAATAATATTTGAAAATGGCGTTGAGATCTTTACTATCAAGGCAGTCGGTTTCACAGGGCACCCTTGTTTCATGGTGCTTTTGAACATCACGCTCTGTAGACATTCATTTCAGATTAAATCTTACGGGTTTACAGATCACTTGTTTTCATATGTGCTCCAGGGCACTTTGTAATCAAATTACAGAAATGCAGCTAATTACTAATATCTTACATTTCCCGGCTTTTCCTGAGGGGGCAAATTCAAAGGTGAAGTCCGAGTGGGAAATGTGCTTTGAGAGGGTGGCTGAGTGGTAGTGATGATGAAGCTTTTCTTTTTACTCCCGAATCATGGGGGCAGAAATAAAATACTTCCTGTGATTCTGTAACAGCAAACCAGGTCATTACAGTTACGTGAAGCTTAAAAGAAGTTAGAAAAGCTGCCTTACACCAGCATTGTACCTATTTGGTTCATTTCTGTTAGCTTCCGTAGTTAAATAGAGCCATTCAGCAGATGGGAAAGTGTTTGGTTTGGTTTGTTGTTTTTCACTGGGGGAAAAATACCTTGGAATGCCTCTGGAGTTTCCTTCAGGAGCAGATTATTTGTAAGATATAATTTAATTCAACATAAAATCTTGATTCAATTTCATCTGATTGTATTCTTAGATTCTTTGATTGTTCAGGTCTTCTTTTACGGTACCAGGTAAATAATAATAAATGGAGACTTCTGCTCCAGGGTGGAGAATTTGCGGAGGAGTAGGAGGAATGAGGAAAAAAAACCCCAGACAACCTTGAGTGAAATTTTTCTGAAGGAAAGACCCAGACCCGCTGTGTTTCATGAGAGCTCTCATGTCGCCCCTGGTGAGAGGCAGAGGCTTGTATAGCTAAGGCAGCTAACAGAGCAAGGCCTTTGGGAAGTTACTTAGAGTGGCAAAATTATGGAGAAAATAGAGCGTTTGTGGTAAGTTATCAACTTTCCCAGAAGCACAGATAGGCGGCCAGCATTCARTGAGGCTTTGGGCAAGAGGAGGATTAGGTAGTCATCCAAAACGCTCTCCTGTGGGAAGTCGGGAACGCTCTTCAGTGCAAAAATGCTGTTCTCGGTCCATCTGCTCAGGGTGATTTAATGACTGTGTAGTGAGTAAAGTACTCGCCCTGCAAGCATGCAGCCCCTTTGAACGTAGGCACGTTCAGTAGAAGAACACCTTCAGAATTTTAGTTGTCTGGGTGACTTGATAATACCATCTTGTAAGTAGCCTGTTGGATAGTTCTTGTTTACATGTTGGTGTAGAAACAGGCATGCAATTTCCCTAATGAAACAATAAAGCTCATGCAGAAGTTTGTTGACAGCGCTGGTACTCAGTTTATATGTAGAATAGGGTTACATGGGTGTAGCTTGCCTGAAATAAGAGCTGTGAGTACAGAGGGATACAGACTTCATTTTAGGTATCATTTGCAGGGAGTGGTAGAGCGAACGTTTAGTGTGCAAAGAGGAGAATCTTGAGGGCACGGAGAAACTCCTGTGGAGGGAGTTAGTGGCTCATTCAAGATGGGAGGGTAGGGACTGGTAACACAGCCGTTCTCACGGCCGGGCTGCGTGTTCATCCGTGTTCCGGCTGCTGCCGGTTTGCTGTGGCTGCGTGTGTGGCTACAACAAAATGTCTGTTTAGGAAAGCATTGCATAAATGTACTATTTTAAGTATGTAATATAAAGCATGTGAAGAAGAGATGAAGAGGCTTTAATTGTGTATCTTTAGAAATTTGACAATTGGTGGGAAGAACTTCCTGAAAGCATCCAGTTTTTGACTAATTTAGTGACAATGCAGTCATACAAACAAATGTGGGGGGAGAATCACAGATCTTGGTGGTTTCCAGTTGATCTTAAGAATTTCAGCTCAAAGACAGAAGCAGATTTTCAGACATGTTTTGTACTTTTTTTGTATAGTGTAACTTTTCAAATTTTCTTGCACTAGGATGTTTGAATACCTACTTCCCACTTCCCTCTTATAGTATGTGTTCTGATTTACCTGTTGAAATTGTGAATGAAATGCACATCTTTGTATAAGTTAAAAATACATGTAASGGGTCTTGCTCTCAAAGGAGGCCTTAAATTTATGTAGCAGTTGAAGCAATAAACAGGGCTTGCAGGTAACTTTGTAGTAATCTTTCTCCATGTAAGATTGTCTGTTTTAATGAAAAGTAAAACTGTCAATTTAAGGACTGAATCAGAATCTCCGTCCCAGCCAGTCTACAGTATTTTTGTGGAAATGTGCGGATGTCCTTCTCTAGTTCTTCAGAAAATGGTGTATCAAATTTTTAAGAGGTTTTGGAGCAGTGCAGGGGAGTTTTTAGCATTTTCTTGTCAGCCCCAGATATTAAGAGACTCCAAACTAGAAGAGTAGTCATATTTTTTTTCAGCAGGGATGGAACACAGAATTGTTCTCGCAGCTCTTCTCTTTCAGATTTTGAGTTTCTAGTTTATGCTCCTCTCACGTCTGTACAATACTTCCTGTATGTTACTTTCTATATGTTAGTAGTGTAAACTTTGAGGTTCTTGTTTTTATTGAAATGAAGGGAGCATTTAATTGTCAAGTCTGCAGCTGACAACATAGGATGCTGATGTAAAACAAAAAAGGGAAGGTGTTTGGTTGTAGGAATTAGGTAGAGGGCGAGAGAACTGTTCTTCTCAAACCTCCGTTAAGATGAATAAATATGGCTGAGCAGTTCATAAGGATTAAAGATACCAGCAAGAAGACTTCTTGTGTTCTTCAGGAGCCTCTTGCTTTTGTTACAGGCACAGAAAGGGTCCTACTCTGTTTTCCATCAAGCTTTTTTTTTAAAGGGAGAGGTGTGTTACAAAGATGTCTCTGTTAGTCYTCTAGACAGTCAGACATTTGTTTAAAAAAATGAGGGGAAGGCATATATCTAGGAGACTTATGCGTGTTTTAACCAGTGTTTGAAAAGCAATCTGTTTAAAGCTTGTCTGGTGACTACTTTTAGCTCCACTCGGTTGTGAAAAGCCGCTTAGGGCGGTTCGGCTGTTGTTAGCCTGCGCTGAGCCTTGCTGCGCTGGCGTTTCCAACGCACTGGTGCTGCTCTGCAGGGAGAAGCCAGCTCCCTTCGTGCCGGTGATTTCTTTCTCTGCCTTGCGTCTTCTCGGTTCTGTTGGCAGGCAGTAAGAAGGAAATGGCTGCACCAGTCGGGGATTGCATTTTAGTCTTAGAGTCGGAGCATTAGCAGCCTGGTTACAGCTCGCACTGCGTCAGTCGTGCTCCACACCCCGCGCCGTCAGCTGACCGGCCGCCTGCAGCACCAGTGCAGCAGCAGACTGCAGACGCTGCTGGGGAAGCCCATGTTTCCCATCCTGGGCTGTAGATTTCTTCTCTTGCAGCTGTCCTCTTGGTATGCATAATTGATAATTACAGCTGGAGGGTAGATCGTTTGTGGAGAGATGGACAGTCAGCCGAGCAGTTGGAAGGATAAGGGTATTTGTTCTTTCACCTTTTTTCCTTTCTTTTTTTTTTTTTTTAAAGCTAAAGATGCTGTGGGTGGTTTTTAGCAAATGGTGTTTGTAGCATGTATTTGATTGTGAAATGTATCTGAAGATGTAAGATCTATTTGTACCGTATGCAAAATTGTAAAAGCTGTAGGTTAAAATAGGTAAATATGAGCAATGCAGAAGAATAAATTATTTATGTAGGTGAAATAGCTTGTGTGACACTGCAGATCTTTTTCAGTCCTACAGAGCATATTGGAGAACAGCTTGTTTTGGTATGCACTGCACAAATACCAGCATAGTCCGAATTTAGTTCATGTTCCTTTGAAATTCCTAGATTATTAATAATTTAACAATACTAACCATTAACTCGAAAGAATGTAGTGTCTGCAGTTCATATAGTTTAATAATTTTATGAGGAGAAATCGCATGCAGACTACAGTAGGGTGGTGTGTTTTTTTTTTTTTTTTTTTTTTTTTTTTGGCGTAGGATGTTTGGAGTCTAGCCTTAATCATGTTTGCTTTGGATTTTTCATGATTCTGTTGGATTCTAGGTAAAACTGTGTCTGATTTTTCAGAATTTACAGCCATAATATTAAATTGTTTTAGGTAAATAAGTAGCTAACCTTAAATCAGTGTGGTTCTGACCTTTGTTCCTGTAACCACCAATGGGAGATCACCAGTGTAAAGCTCTGTGGATCATTATATTAGTGCTCAGTGTGTAAGAGTTTAAGCCTTATTTTGAATACATAATCTTCAAACTTTATCAACAAGACAAGCTCTAAAAAATTTTAATCATCCCTGGATACTTAAATGTTTTCTTAAAGGGCCCTGTCATGTTTGGTACTTGTACTTGTGAAGTTTTCCTCTTTTTTTGTAACTGTTGTTCAAAATCTGTTTTTTTCCACTTGGACAAAATTGCCAGCTGTCTAGAATCCACAGAATGTTCTATCAGAACCTAAATATGTAGCAAAAAAGCCCTGCAGGAGGGGAAAAAACTTTGCCCCTGCAAAACAAGTTTCTAAAAGTTCTAATCTTTCATTAAAGGGCTGTAAAGTATTAGGAAAAAATATTCTGCAGTGCTTAGTAATATGTTCTTGATGTGTAACTAGTTTAAATGTTCAGCACTCCATACGTCAGGCCTGAAATTCTTGGGGTGGAAAAAAAAAAAGAAAAAAAAAAAAAAGGAAGGAAGGGGTGAGGTCAGAAGGTTATTGTAAAAATTGAAAGGCCAGTTACCTTTGGGTATTCAGGCCCAATTTGCAGGTTTTCTTTTACAACCTGACGAGCAGGGTTGGTGGTGGTCTGTCCTTCGCTGCAACTGAAAGCAGGCGTTTCCGAGCCTAGAATTTGAGGCCTTGAGAATAATGGAGTCTTTCTTGGTTTAAAATTAATGAATTGCCAATCATGAGCATGCCTGTATGGCACGCTTGGGGGGAACACGCTAACCAGCGCAAGCCATGCTGTTACAGCTGTATGGAGCCCGGTAATGTGGGGTCTGTGCACTTGGCTTCTTTGCAAAATGTAGACCTGGCTAGCGTGTAATGGAACTGGCCTCAAATGAACAAAGCAAACCTGAACCCATCCTATGTGCCTATTTTGTGCTGGTATAACTGTTTCAAGCAAGGTTTTAAATTCCTCTTCCCCTGGCTTTGTTTTTACATAGTGGCATCCCCTTAGGTGGAGGAAGCTGGTTTAGTGCCTGTTTCTCCTTCCGAGGAAGTCCCTACTGCCTTGAGGTTTAATTATAATTTAACTTGGAGAGAGAGAGTCTAAAAGAAAATGGAAGTAGAGCAAGAAGGCTTTCTGGGAAAGCAGAAGAGTGTGGTTCCTCTTCTTTTGCAACTGTTCTTGAAGCCTACTTTAGTTTGCATTTGTTTCTAACGAGATGAAGACGCCTTGTTTCGTGTGTTCTTCCTTCCTTAGGTCAGGCTCCAGTGGCATGGAAAACGATGGGTAAAGTTCAGGGACTGATTACACTATTCATCTTGCCCCAAAATAAATATAGAAGCAAATATTGCAACATGCTTCTTTCCATGCCAAAAAATAACCTTAAAAAAAAATGTAACAATCAAATCTAAAACCAGAGAAGAGCCAAAACTATGGTTCATAGTTAGACTTTCCAACTAAAGCACTGCTTTCTAATTAATATAATCCTAAACTTAGTTTTGGTCTGCATGTTTCTTGTGCTACAGCCATAGTAGTTGAGGAACCAGCATTGTGAAAATGGTATAACACCTGTGGTATTGATTAATACCTGTGGTATTGATCATCTAGATAGGCAGGATGAAATAGGTTTACCCTGGGGATGGCATGACTTTTATTTTTAGCACTTTTAAAGACAGGCAGTCTTTATGTGGAGTAATTGGTACTAAAATGTCTAACATTTATTTATTTAATTTTTAATTATTTCAATGAATTGTCAGGTTTTATGGCTGAATAATGCTAATGGTAGGATGAACACCACAGCTATGCTCCCAGGCTATCCCAGGATTATTTTTTCTTTTTGTTAATGTGCTAAAAATCTATCTGAATTCTGGTTCAGATTAGTTAAATGCTGGAAGAGGTTGCATAGGCTTGTGCAGCCCTTGAGCTTTTTAAATTTTTATCGTGAGTAATCAGGGCTTTGGAATGGTTTTCCCAGTTCATACATTGTGCACACATGCGCAGGTACATGATTAAGTAGAAARGAAAGAAAAATACTGCTTTGGCTCATTAATAATTGTTAGATGGTATTTGCTTTTTTGGGGGCACAATCTGGTAGTGTCGGATTTCGTTTTCATTCCAGCGTGTCCTTTGTGAAATCTGTATCACTTTTTCTTGCTAGGCATTGCGGGGCAGATGTGCCAAGTCTGAAACGCGTGTGATGCTGACTTGTCTTCTGACCTTTGGGATCCAGTTAGACAAGCCTGTCGGTCCCCCTGGACGTGCCCCTCCTTTGTAACGTCTGTCCCTTGGACAGGGAAAGCTCTGTTGGTTGAAGTCAGCTCCACGTGCTTAGCACCATGTGCAATCATGCTATAACCACCCAGTTTTACCAGCCTGGGATTGTTTTGTTGGTACTGACTTGCAACAAGGTGGTCAAGAACCAAACTGCCTTCCAACACATATGATCAGGGTAAAACGAGGCTTGAATTCTGTGGCCTGGTCTGTAACTGCTGCTGCTTAGGATGGCAACCGTGATTTTAAATGGTCATTCTGAGGTAGGAAATCTTGAAAATGTCAAACCCCAGTCTACTAATGGTGTTTGTGCTTGGCAGACTTTGACCACTGGATGGGTTGGTGGCTTCTCCTTGGGGTTGGTCTGTCTCCAGCTGGGGCTGCCCCACACCAGGCTTGACCCGGCTTTGGAAGTGAAACTGCAGGGTCAGATCTTGCCTGCTCGATACTCTGCATAGCAAAGATCTGTGGAAACCCTGAAGATCACTGTCATGTGTAAATAGGAAGTTTATTTAGTGTAACTGGAAAATGCCTCTCTAAACAGAAATGAACAGCAATTTGCCTATTTGTGGTCATGTCCTGGTTTTTGCTGGTCTAGAGTTAATTTTCTTCATAGCAGCCTGTACGGTGCTATGGTGACGGTTGTCACCGTGCACTTCAGATGCATTTGAAAGCTGCCCACTCTCAATACTTCTATTAAATTTCTGTATTAGTACAATGCTGGCTGTTCTTAAATTGATCCAGAAAAGGCTCTTACTTGTGCTTCTACACTATTTTTACTATTATTCGAAGAATATAAAGAATTTCTGCTTACCTTTCACATTACAGAAAGGTGCCAGTGTAACGGCCGTTGTTCATACAATGTTTGTAAATCGTACACTGTTTGCATTTTTTTAACCTTCCTTCTCCTTTTATACAAACAGCCTTTCTTTGGCGCTGAAACCCATTTTTTGTTTGTTTCTAAATACTGGATAGAGAGCAGTTGTCCATTGTGAAGGCGAATCTCTCGCTCCGCAGCTGCATTCCAAGGACTTAGCGCAGAGGCAGCCATTGGTGGGGGCCGGCGAGATTTCGCGCTGGCTGGTGGCGAGGCAGCAGGCAGTTGCGTCTGTCTGCCGACCTCCGAATGCCCTAGCAGGAAGTGAAAAGGCTCTGGGTAGTCAGCTGTGCAAGATCTGGGTGCATGCAGGCACACTCAAGATGGATGCCAAAATGGGTTAGTCCCTTTTTCTTGGTTTTCTTTAATAGATGTGAATTAAACTCGCTTGTAGATCTCGAGGGTTTTAATTTCACTTTCTAAAAAAAAAAAAAAAAAAAAAAAGAGAGGGTTACTTGGCTCAGGGTTTTTTTGGAAGAGGATTATCAGGTTAAATATATCAAACCACTTGTTTTTGTCATCAGAAAACAATATGAATTGTTCAGTTTTAAGTTAAATGTCTGTGAAAGAAAGAAAAGACTTTAAAAAAAAAATACAGTGATAAACTTATCACAGCACTTGCTTTAAAAGCAAAATGTAATTGGATGAGTTCTGCATGTAAGGCATGGATGCTAGCAGTACTATTTTTAGATGTGCCAAGTGACAGTTCGTGCTTACCAAATGTAGGCAGCTGTTCTTGCTTTAGAATAGGCCTGGAATACTTGCATTAAATGCATGAGATTATAGTTCATATTGTATAAAATAAAGCTGAAAACGGTTTCCATGAGGAAAGATACTGCTTGGCAGGGCTGTTCCTGAGAATTGGTTGGGGTTTTTGTTTTTCAGTTTTTGTTGTTGTTGTTTTTTAATCTGCTGTGAATATCTTGTGTATAAGTTAAAGCCAGAAAGCTGCTTCTAGTAACGCTTTTAATCTTTTCTTTTACTTTAGAAAGAATTGCAAATACCTGTTTCTGATCAATTGGAGAATATAAATGAATTTCATCGTGTACTCTCTTGGACTGAAAATTACAAATCAGTTTTTCAGTGACTTTTAACACTGAATTTCCCTTTGAGGAATTTACAATGAAACGAGATATGTATGTTGTTAAGCTGAGGCTGGTATGGTAATTCTCCAAATGGAGTGGAGACAGAGTGAGGAAAAACGCTCCATGTGCAGCTTAACTCTGGTCTGGGAGGTCCTAGCTGGGGGGGGGGGGGGGGTTCTTATTGATTACCGAGAACAAAAGACTTGAAGATGGGTCGCTAGAGGCCCTTTGGCATTTGTGGTATGCTTTAAGTCCAGCAATTTACCTTTGTTTCTCCTGTTTTGGAAATGGTCATACAGATGAATTACTGCCTTTACATTCCTTCTAAGTGGGTTCAGGTGTAACACGTTACTGCTTGTAATAAGTGATTTCCTATGAAGCAGTAAGAACCCACTGTCAGTGGAGATGCTTTAAAACTGTCTTACTCAGGAGGGAGTATCTTATTTACAGAACTAATGCTATCTGCAAACAGAGAGGAGTAGGGCTTGTACTTAGTGTGTCACATGATATGGGAGCAGCACCCAAATTTGAATGTATGGATGCTCAAATTGCAGCATTTAAAAATAAATGTAGTTTCAGTATTTGAAGCAAATGCTCAGAAAGAAATGAGTTTTTTCAAAGATTTCTTGCATGATTTAGGAGCACAAAATCCACCAACTTTTTTTGGCAAGACTGGTTTTGAAAATCTCACCCAGGTGTTACGGATACTTGGAGCTCAATTTAGGTTTACAGTTTCCAACGACTTTTAGGTCAAGCTCACAATTTCGTTTGTAAGCTCCTTTTAAATGCTAAACTTGCTTAACGTGAGGTGTAGAGAGACACTAGTAGACACGTTTGTGATTAGAAGCAAAGCCAAAGAAACCAAAGAAAATGTTGTTCAATTTAGGGATTATAGCCCATACAAAAGGAATTCTACGATGACTTGATTTTTTTTGTTTGATTGATTTTTACAATATTAAAGAAAAGTTGTCTTGCTTAGAGCTTCATTTGTTTGACAGGGAAAATAGAAGCGCGGCTTTGTAACATGAGGAGACCCAGCAGAATAACAGGTCAAGAGGGAGCATGGATAGGTTGGGCTGCAATTTGACGAGGACTTCAGTTCTGAGAGCAGGAGTGTCACCTCCTTCGGTTGGCTGCTCTATCTCTCACCCCATATGTTTGTGGAGTCACATGGTGAACCACATCCAGAATCTGATCTGGCTGGCTGCTTAGTTTTTATTTTATTTTTTTTTGGTGCAGTAGTTGTCCACGGCATACAGAAAACCAGGCTGGTTCTGTGTGTGGCCATGCAGAGGAAAGGAGTGGGATTGAGTGGTGGTGGAGGGGTGAGGCTGTTTATTTCCACAGCAGTTTTGGTTTATGACAGATTTAAGGTATCCGTGCAACTGTAACCGGATTCTGTCTGTAGAGCTTCAGGAAATTTCTGCTGAAATGTGAATTAACTATTTGGATAAAATTCTGAATTGTGATATACTATTTTACAATTAACTTTGGTGATGTTTAGGATGAGATAGGATTGCTAAGCTTGTGTTGCAATAATTTTTCTATAATTTATCTTGAGTTCTGTATCTAAAAACTCTTTACGTTATTGCTATTAACAAGCAGTTTTGATGCAGAAGAGGAGTTTGTTCTTGTGAAAATCTAATCAGCTGTGGAAGTAGAAATCATGAAGAATGAGTTTTATTGTGTATCTCACCACGAAGTATAAAACTAGAGTAGATGCCCCTGCCCAGCTCTGTACTCAGCAGTGGAGAATGACGTTTGCAGATTTCATGAGTTCAATAAGGTAATCAACTGGATGCAACTGCACCTCAAAACAAATCTGCAATGGATGTACTAAGCCATTACCTATGACTTGTGCAAGGATGTAGTTTACTCTAAACAGTGATGCTAAAAATGGCATAATACTGTTTTCTCTCAAGAGGATCGCTTAAGGAAAAAATAAACTTGGTTTACAAATGAAGTATTTTGCATTGTAGCACAGCAGGTTTAGCCTGGATTGAAATTTCAGTGAGATTATTCCCTTTTGATGGCCCAGTCTGTCACCCATAATCAACATTATAAACTCCCATGGGAATGTCTTCAGTCAAAAGGAAACAAAATGAACAGTTAATGAGTCTTGAGCAATGCCTTTGCCTCTACCAGACTCGGGAAGATATAATGGTTTAGAGATCTGTTAGTGTCTTGTCATTTGTCCTAACAGGGAATTGGAATCGATCTATTCAGTGAGTGACCTCCACAAAATCCACAAAAATAAGATGAAATGAAGCACAAACTGCTGTGGTTCTGGTGCAGAATACAGCACAGTAGCTGAAGAGACGAATTCTGACATTGCTTAAGGGCAGAATTGTTCTTAAATTTTAGCAGTTACATTTGAGGTGATCCTAATAACAGTAATCCCAATAATCGGAAGTCCAATGCAAAATCAGTGCTAAAATAACCTATTTCTAGTTGTAATTTCAGCTCTGGTTTGACAGTGAGATYGCGAGTTCCATTCTTGATGACTCTCAGCAGTCAAATGAATCACGTTTTACTGTGTTCATACGGATGCAAAAGGTATCTTGTTCTAATTTCTTACCTTTTTTTAAATTTTAGTTGTTGACCTGCTTTACTGGCGAGACATTAAGAAGACAGGCGTGGTGTTTGGTGCCAGCTTGTTCCTGCTGCTTTCATTAACAGTGTTCAGCATCGTGAGCGTGACAGCTTACCTTGCCTTGGCCCTGCTTTCTGTGACGATCAGCTTTAGGATATACAAGGGAGTTATCCAGGCAATCCAAAAGTCTGATGAAGGCCACCCGTTTAGGTGAGATTTTTCTTTTAATTAAGAAACAGTGTGTTGTTTTGGGGAACAGCAGTATTGGTGCTGTTAGAAGCGGTAGAGGACGTATGCCATAATATGTTGCATAATAATGTAAATAGTCTCTGTCCTGAAGGATCTGTAACCCAGCCTACTTCTTTCAGTTTTTCTCAGTAGGCATACACAGCGGTAAAGAAAATGAATTGAGCACTTCGTACAGGGGATTTCCCTGGGAATGCTAGAGTATCTTAAGTTACATTAAAAAAACCCTATATAGTTCAATCTAACGGAGTAATATGTGCATTTTAGAATGGTATAGTCTTCAGAATGTGAACCAGTGGCAGGTGATGTACAAAATTTAAAGAATACCCAGGAGGTGCAGCACTTTAATGCAATATATTTAGAAAAAATCAGAATAAATRTAGCAGCGATACTTTTATCTTTTTGGAACTTTTTTTTTAAGAATACTCTTAAAATTTATGTTGTAGTATGTAGCAGCATAGCTGTGTTCTCCACATGCAAAGCTGCCTTATCAGCAGAATCTAGGTTCATTGCAGCCTGCCCGGATCAGAAAACCAGAAACTTGGTCTCTGAATTCGAAGGTGTGAGGAGCTGAATCATAGGATTAATTTAGGTCCTCAAAGAGGACCTCTCAGCTCTTTGCTTTAGGTGATGAGCTAAGTCCTTGGGGCATACCATGTGTGCGCTTCCCTGCAGTATGGGAATACGGTATCTGTGGTATTCGTCCTTTCCTGTGTAGAGTACAGTGGTGCCCATTATTGCAGAGCTGCGTCTTAAGAGAAATAAAAACTTATTAATGTGTTAGAGTAATTACTAAGAGCGCATGTTTCCTCTTTCCATACCAGCCCTATCCCACACTGCTCAGACTTGCTTCTCTCCTTTATTCATCAGTGAAGCAGTTCAATCTCAATTTCCCTTGCACCTTTCAGAAGCTCCTGCTTGCCCTCCTGTTTACAGCTCTCTTACTAATTTTGTGGTGTTTCCAATTACTCTTGTTCTCTTCCTCTCATCTTCAGTAAGGCAAAGTAAAATGTTTTCTTGTGTTTACCTCCATTCCTCCCTGACTATGTGTAGTGGCTCATTTACCCAGTGGAAGCCAATCTGCGCCCAAACCAGCTGTGGGACAAAACTCTGGAAAAAAAGGAGTATTTGCTTTCAGGCTTAGATCTGATATAAAAAAACACATCTGAACAATTGGCAACAACATTCAGTATAGCAGTATGAAATACATCTCTTTTGTAAACTTAGTTTTTTGTTTGTTTGTTTTTTAAACCATCGAGGCCTTGTATGGCCATCCTTATTCACCCTCATTAGGGTGAATAATTCCCAGCTGAAATCCTGTTTGCTCTGTCTACCCAGTAGTGCTCTTCCGTATCCAAACAGCATTTCCAAGTTCACCAGTTAAGTTCGTTCTTAGCAAGAACAAGCAAAACTTGTTTTACCTGTGCTCTTTCTGCAGTTTATTTCTAAAAATACTGATATTCATAAGCAGCTTCCAGACATTCTTGTCCAACATACCTGGTTGCTTACTTTTTATCTGTATCTTCAACTACAAGAAGGGTATTTTTACTTGAATTTAGTTTGATAATGAAGAGCACATCCACGAGATGAATGTAATTTTTGATTCAGGTACTGCATGTCTTGCTGATGAGTTGAGAAGGGTGTGCAGATTCAAGCCAAGTGTGGACAGGAGAATGTAGCCCTGAAATGGCCACCCTCGGTAGTTACCGTTTAAAGTATTTTAATTTGTTTTGGACTTGCCACAAGGCCATGTTTAGCTTTGCCCTAAATGACATGCATAGGAGCCTCCACTGTGTGTTTTTTATTTAAAAAAAAAATCAAACAAAAACACCCCAAAGCAGAATCCCCCCTAAACGAAAATAAAAGTTTAACAACTGCAGTAACTGTAAAATGAGTGCCCTGTTACAGATGTGCTGCATTGCTCCTCCTCCCTCCAACATGCAAATTAGATAAATAACTTAGTCTCTACTTAAAGAGTCTAAATTGCCATAGCCGCTGCAACGACAGATAAAAGTCGCAGTGTAGTGGAAAGAACACTTAACCACATAGGAGCTTATATCTTTCTGTTGAAAGAACTGCTGTCGCTAACTGTAATAAATTTTTTTAGCAAACGATGAAAAACTTGCTCATTTTGCCGTGCCTTAATGTGTTTGTTACAGCTTAATGGTAGCTTCAGAAGTGCCTTCCAGCGGTATGAATGGATATGTTGCTTTTGTAGGATTTTTTCTGTTTGAGAAATGTAGGAATCTCGTAGAATATTGGGCCGCCTAATACAACAGCAAAACCAGAGAATGACACACACCCCATAACCCCCCCTGAGACTGTCTGTCTCATTTTTTTGAATACACATTGGCCTTATTAGTGTAATAGATGACAGCATATGCTGAGGAGTAGGAAGAGACTTCATAGACCAAGCAGCCCATGTGTCAGTGGTGCTGGACACCGTTTTGGCCACTCGCTAGCCTTGTCTGTTCACACACACGTTAGCCGGCGCACTTTTTTGCCTAGTCCAGGTAAGACTGTGTGTGAGACTTTAAATGCACTAGCACAACATAGCAGTCAGAAAGAAACATTTTTTTCTTTTCTTCTAAGAGGTTGTGGGGGTTTTCTTAAGGTTCACTTTTACCTTCTAAGACTCACTTAGGTTAGCTCTGTTCTGTCCTTTTAGCATTCCTCACACGGTGAGGTTTTTCTCTTTATAACATAAAAAGAATGTATGTTGATGCTGTATATATAACATACAACATGTGTTGATACTGTTTGGTAGCACTGTTACGGTAAAGTTTCATAAGCTCTTCTTTCTTGCAGGGCTTACTTGGAGTCTGATGTAGCTGTGTCTGAAGAGCTTATTCAGAAATACAGTAATGTTGTGCTTGGTCACGTTAATGGCACAGTCAAAGAGCTGAGACGTCTCTTCCTAGTCGATGACTTAGTTGATTCTCTGAAGGTAAGTTTACTTCAGCTGTAGATACAGCAGCCTTGTGTAAATACATTCCTTGCTGACCCGGCTTAGCAAAGCCCGCTAGTCCTTATAAACGTGAATGAACAATGGCATCTTTGGCTCCGTGTAAGTAAATATTGAGTTTTAGTTTGCTTGTTGGAAGTACTAAGCCTTTTTGTTTTTCAAGAAGTAAAGCTTTCTGTTAGCCACACTGAGTTGAATATAAAGTGCTGCGTGCAGTAATAGAGTGGATAACTTTATCTGTACTTTATTTTGACGGTATAATAAAAACGAATGGAAAACTGGAATAAGCTCTGGCTGCATGCAGTTCAGCTGTAACACCTCCTCGCTGGTGCTTAACAGCAGAAATCTTTTAAGAAAACAAGACATTGGGCATTCAGAATTTGTTGCTAACTTAGATCTCTCCCTCTTGAGAAATCTGTGTTTTGGGCTAGACTGGCACAGTCTGGTTTGGTTTTGTTTTTCTGTTTGTTTCTGTACTGAGACTAGCAAGTGGTTAGTGTACAGTTACTTGCCTTAACAGTAGGAGTCCTTGTGTCCACTTTTTTGCTGGAAGAGTGGGGGCTGAGGGGTGCCCTTGTTTTACGAGGCAGGCGGGAAGGTGGACACCTGTCTCAGTCCCTGGATTTGGGTGTGAATAGCTGCTTCTTTTAGCGATGGAAATTACTGAAATGGGTTTTGCAAGTTACTCTACCTCAAGCGTGCAATGCTGCCTAACAGGTATCTTGAATACGTCCAAGTAGTATTCAATGGGATTTATTGAAGGTGGCAGAGCAAAACTGACCGTGAATAATTTAAAAAAAAAAAAAAAAAAAAAAAAAATTGGCTGAAAACCCTTCAGTTCTGTTCTGTGAGAATTATATTCTCTCCTTTCAAGCTAATCGCCTTTCTTCATTTTTCAAACAATTGTTTCCTTTACTGAGTACAACGTGTTGTCCATTTCTTTTTCAGTTTGCTTAATCTTCTTGAAATAAAGTTGCATTTATCCTCCAGTAAATCCCTTACTTAGTGCTTTGTAAAGTCCTTTGAGTTGTTGTGGGGTTGGGGGAAGGGCTTTCTAGTGAAACTTGGAGAAAAATAGGAAGGCTGTAAAAGTCTTTGTTATATTTGTGGAATAGAAATCAGAGGCAGATCTCAGGATCTTACCCAGAGTTTCTCATTATGCTCCAACTTAAACGCAGAGTTTGTGCCGGAAAAGTTGCACCTGATGCTGCGCAAGTCTCAGTGCAGTAAGGGTCCTTTCCCTCTGGAGAAAGGAGAGATGATAAGGCTGTCAGGTTGTTACCCAGGGTCTGCTGCTCGTGATAAAGATTCATTTTCTCAGAAGGGAAAGAGGAGATGGGATATTAGCCCGGGGTTTTGTGTAATAATCTACTAAAGGGTTGTGCAGTAGAAGTATTTTTATGAGGTGGCTGTGCGTTCTTATTTTCTGGTCATTTTTCTGGACATGATTGATACTGCTGCAATTATTTTA
Organism: Phoebastria nigripes; assembly: GCA_035582835.1. Lineage (NCBI taxonomy): Eukaryota > Metazoa > Chordata > Aves > Procellariiformes > Diomedeidae > Phoebastria > Phoebastria nigripes. The sequence continues at coordinate 849,292 of JAYKAV010003210.1, forward strand.
TGGCAAAATGGCTTAAATAAGGCCGTTACTGTCTGTGCTTTKCCAGTGTTTCCATACAGGGATTGCATTTTGATGGCTAAATCCTCTCACCGCTGCCCATGCCTTCATGCTTATGGGACCAAGTCCTTAGGATTCATCTCTGCAGCTTCTCAAGGCCACAGCCTTGACCAAAAGGATTACTGTTACATGGCTAGAATTGCATTTTGAGAACTTAAACTTGGTGTGCAAGGGAGAAAAGGAACGTAGTCTTTGTTTATTGTGTTTTTTAAGAGCATTGAGTTTCAGTGTTCCAAGAAAAGTCACTTTGCTTAAGTTGTGTTTGGATCTGATTAAACAACATGACAGAAAAACTTGCAGTCGCAAGGTCACTTGTATTTCTTTAATAATTAAGCCCTTTGTGGTATGTTCCTTCATCTGAGTTATAAGAATTTCCACACCATTTGTTTGGAGATCACAATCCCTTGCAGTAAAGGAAAAGGAAGCAGTGAACAGCCAACTGCTGTTTCAGTTAACACTGTCTTAAAAATTAGGCCTTTCAGAGGAATTATGTTAGAAGTAGAATTAATTCCTGTCAGAATGTCTTCAAGGCACTCTAATCACTTTTAAAATACTGTGGTAATATAGGAAAGACATGTTTATTCAGCTGAACTAATTCATTTCCCCTCTCTTCTTCTGACATTTCAGACATTCTATGTAGGTTAATTAGTCTAATTTATGGTAGTTGGGAGCAACCCTCACATGAAACCAGTGAATGTCAGGACTGTTCACAGGCACAAGTTACTGGTTTTGAAGAGTTTGTGCTTGAGGAGAACATTTAAGATGCTGGGGGTTTATGTAATGTAGCAGCCCTGGTTTAAAAAAAAAATAAAAATATCTTGGCTCCTGTAGTTTAAACATCTTCACTATAGGAAACAGCATGTTTGTGTATAATTAAAGTTACAGAGCTTTAATGTAGAAAATGTCTGCAGGTCAGTTTATTGTACGTAATAGTTCTGGCTGTAAAATCTGTCTTGTTAAGATTTTTTTTTTTCTTTTTTATTAAACAATGCTTCAGTCATGGAAGTCTTAAAATGGACTCTAAATATTTATGCAGCACAAGGAGAAGTTCCTCACAGCTCTTGAGGAGCAATTCCAGAGGAGCCCTTGCCAGAGAGTCCCAGGAGACACTGCCCTTTGTCCTGATAAACAGCGATCTAGTGCTTCACCCCCAGCTGCGCAATGGTAGCTGTTCCGACACTGGGGCACAGTTGCTTTCMATTTGTCATTGCTCAGCTGATGTTTTGAGAAACAATGCTCTCTGCTGTATTTGAACTATTTCATTGTAAAGAAACGGATATATGGACGTTTCTGGATTTGCCATTAAATTGCAGTATGCTTTGGGGACTGGGGAGTCATTAATCATTGGCATGAGGTAGGCAAAAACTTGATTCAGTCCATCAGATATACTGGGTTTTTTACTGGTTACTGTGAAGTTCAGGCTGAGCTTGGGCCCTGCGCTTCCCTTCTGTCCTGTCCTGAGTGTGTGGGAAGAGCAATATTATCTTTGTAGGTCAGTCCTGGGTTGCCTTCTGCTTGTTTTTTTTGTCTTAGAGCTTTAACTGGTTAGATGTGTTTCAGGTAAGCCTTTTTGCATTTGTAAGGTTAGGAGTTTGTCTCATTTCTAAGGAAGAAGAAACAGAGACCAATACGTAAATGTGGGATTGAGATCAACTCCGCTTAYCCCGGGAGTGTTGTTCTAACTGTCAGAAGTGTGTGAAGAGAGAAGGCGTTGTGGGAGGGGGCTTCTGAGTTTTTTGGTGAACTTCGTTTGCTTTGGTAAACCTTTGGTAGCCCCAGGTTTCAAAGTAGCTGTCCCTCACTGACATGGCGGAGAGGGGGTGCTCTTGCTGGCCTCAGCGGTTCCCTCTCCCCCCCAGTATGAATAAGTGAAGTGGATTAAAAACTGGATGCRCAACACAGTTCGTCGTTAGAGCCTGATGCTGCTCTGGATGGACTTTAGGAGAAGCARAGCCTGTGTCAGTCAAATGTTAACTCCTGGATTTTGATCTTTCTTGGGCCATAAATTCAATGCTCACTAAATAGGATTGGATAGTTCTGATAATTGTTGGACTTTGGGATTGATTCGTATCAGTTACCCCTCTGCTTACATAAACTCATATTTTCTGACTTGGTCATAGTCTTCAGCAATATTACTAAATGTTCACCTGACCAGGGTGGTGCTTAGCCTTGGTAGTTGTGTTCATGCAGAGGAGATCTTGGATAGCTGTCAAGATGCTTTGCTGTGTGTGCTTGAAGCTGGCATGTTTGGTTTACTGAATGCACAGCCTGCAGGAGAATCGTTCTGAATCATCACAGACTTGGGGGCTTTTTGCTGTAGTAAAAGTTGTCGACTTTCCCCCCTTCGCTGGGGAGGGGGATGTGCTGCATGTACAGACTTGCTCTGAAAGGAAAGTATTTGCTCCGTTAAAATGTCTTGTGCAAAGAGGCAGGCAGCCAGCTCTCACCCTGGCATTGCGGAGAGCAGAACTGGGCCAAGGTTTGAATGAATCATGAGGGAGTTTAGAGAAATGTGCTTTATTTTTCTTGATAAACCTGCCAAAATCCTTCAGTGGGAATGCAGTTGATGGTAACATTGCAGCCTTGTCTGAGGGTTAACTTTGTGCCTCTGGTGCTGCTTGCGTCACATCTAGAAAGAGCTGACAGATAAAGAACTGCATCATTTGCAATTAATCCTACTGAATTTTGAATGGGATCAGCTTCGGGTGAAGCTCTTGAAGTAAACTTAATTTCAGTACCGAGGTCATGCAATTAAACTTGTATTGATTGTCATGCCCTTATCTTATTGTTGGCTGTTGATTTCGTTTGGTTTGGATATTTTGCATCTTACGATAAGCTAAAAATGGATGTTTGGATACATAACTTCTGCGTAACTCAGCTGCGGGCTAGATCCTTGCCCACACCCACAGTCCTTCAACACGCGTTTTCTGTTTTCCAGTGCTTTGTACCCATCTTTTCCTTGCGTGTATCTCCTGCTTATCGGAGTGCTTCACCTTCGGTTGTTAACTTTGCCCAGATCTTCTCTCCTTGATGCCAGCAGCAGCCTCCACGCCGTGTCTGTCCGGTGTTTTGCAGTGTCTTGCACAGAAGATAACCACACGTGCTTAGTTGATTAAAGGGCTGGGGGTCTCGTCTGTGTGCTCTGCACAATGCAAAGCATAATTCAGTGCTTAGCAAGAAATAAGCATTGGTAAATCCACTGTGTCTGACATCCAGATCCAGGCTTCTGCTCAGTTCCTTACGGGCTGTCCAACGCTAGAAGAAACCAGCTGATTTTTCTTGGGGAGGAATCTACACAGAAATAGAGCTGGCAGCCTTCGGCCCCCTCCCGCCCCGGTATAGGTCAGAGGTGTGCTTGGGACACTCTCCACCTGGCAGAAAGCTGAGGGGCTTGAACTTCTGCAGATCTTTGTGTAGAGCTAGTGAAGCGGAGCCTGTACATGACAGGGGAGCTGTGCAAGTGCAGTCAGCAGGGTGGCGGTGGGGGAGGAACAGCGTCTGGGTATGAGTTAGGGGCTGGGATACGAAGCCAGAAATTACGGCAGCGTGAGCGTTTAGGTGTCTGTGAACAGAAGGGACGTCTTTGCTGCTGCATTTGTCTCTGACTTAGAGCCAGCTTCCATTTTATGGCACTGTTGAGTTCTCTCTTTTCTGAATTTGTTAGTATCCAAAGCTCCTATGTTTTTTTTAAAGAAAAAAAGTCAATTAAGCCAACCTTGCCATGATACCTTCCAGACAGGTTTTTCCCGCGATGTGACAGAAGCCTCTGCCTAGTCTAGTCCGGTTCATTGAGACCTTTGCTGAGCCGAAGCGTGACTGTGATAGTTCGGTGCTGCCATTTGCGCTGCAGCCCCGGAGTGGATGCGCTCGTATGTTGGCTGTTGGGCTACCACTCAAACAAATGACCTGCTTGCTTTCTGGCTCTGTCACCGAGTGCTGTGTCATGCGCCAGCCCTTTAACCGCTCGCTTGCCTGTCTCCTTCCATCTCTTTGAAGGGTGGGAGGTAGGAACTGTGTTTGCCCATCGTTACGAAACCCGGGATTGGAAGTGCTGTATAAACGCAGAGGACATTGGGCAGCCACCGGGTGCTAACAGCTTTTGGTCACTGCTGACTTGAGCTGAATCCAGCCCGATGACCTAGACGCAAGAGGCCACATATCCTGTTACTGAACCCTTCAGCCATCTTGTCAYTCATCTATAATTACATGAGACGTACAAGGGTGAAGTGGAGTTTGGGGCGTTTTAGTTTCATATGTGTGTTTAGAGAAGTCCTCTCACTGCTCTGACAAGTATGTTCTGGTAAGACAGACTGTGGGCTGACGTGCTTTTTTTTTCCTTTTTAGTTTGCAGTGTTGATGTGGGTATTCACTTATGTTGGTGCCTTGTTTAATGGTCTGACATTACTGATTCTGGGTAAGTGTTTTAAATTGTCTTAAATACCTGGCATACAAAATAACCCTGGAAAAGCACTGAAGTCTGCTCGGTACTGTGAGGCTATTCCTGCGTTCTTGAGAGTGTAGCAATATGTTATAGTTGGGTGTCCTTTTCTAGGACATTGATAACACTGCAGAATGGATCATTTTGAATTGCAGTGTTGAATTCCTTGAGATTGCTGATTTTCCAGACATTGTATCATTTAAAAGCACGTTCTGTTGTGCTTGTCCCTGTCAGGATTAGCCTTACTTGAATATCATCGCTGTATTGTGACTTTGGAGGAGGTACAGAATTGGCTCTGGCCATGTCCCACTGCAGATAGTTTTGTATCCCAGAGCAGGCTGGCTTCAGGTGTCAGAAACCGACTGGTGCTGGCAGAAGCCTAAGCATCCTTTTTGAAGAATTTGCATAACCCACAGTGAAAAAGTGAACTGTGACCAAACTTGCTGTACTGTTAATGAGGCCTGGAGAACAGCCCAGCTTCTCCTTAATAGGGATTAGTTAAATTACCAGCCAACAATTTTTTCTGTGTGGCTTAGTTCTTTCTTTGTCTTGTACCTTTTCGAAAGAAATGTCAAGGTGTGAAGACTAGTCTTTGCTTGACCTGAACACCATCCCTTTTGTCGATACTTATACCTTTGATGTGCTCTTTTCCAGCTTTGATTTCGCTCTTCAGTGTTCCTGTTATTTATGAGAGACATCAGGTGAGTGTGTAATGCGATTCATTAAATGCTTCATAAAATCAGCTCTATTGAAGCGAAACCACAAGCGAATAAAACCAAAATTCATTTCAGTCTTCTAAAATCTTTAAAGCCTTTAAAACATGGGCCTTTAACTAGGAGTCGGTGCCAGGGCCAAGAGAAGCAAGTCCACTTCGAAGTCCAGACTGCGTGTGCTTTCCCCTCCTCCTTTTTGGTGGAAGTGTAAGAAGGCTTCCCCAGCAAACAGGTGCAAAAAAGGCCGGATTAACCTGGAGGCCTTCTCTCCTCCAATCCAGATTTGGTCAGGACTAAAGCAGCAGTAGGCACGGTGCGTTAATCCTTAAAACAATTTCTGAAGAAACCTCTTCGGAGCTGATATTCAGGATTCGTGTCCTGAAGCCCTGGGGAATTTGTAGCCCTGGCAAAAAACAGGAGGTGGGAGATGCTCGGCACAGTCCAGTGCTTCTCCGATGGAGAGACTAACGTAAAAGAAAGAGGTAAGAAGGAGCCAAAATAACATGTGTGATTAAATTATAGCAGAGCTCGAGCAGGGACTGTCTTCAGCAGGTCATAGCACAGGAGGGGGGGAGCCAGCTCTGGCTTAGCAGTTCCTTCTCCTCTTTCAAAAACAACGCTGCTGATGGAGGCCAGCCTGGGACTTAGGAAGGGAGGAAGAAAGGGCACTGAGCAGATGGCGGGGCCTCTTGGGCTCCTCTCCGAGCTCCTAGGAAAGAACAAAGTACTCTGCAGTGAAAGGAAATCCTGTAGCCCTGAGGAGAGATGATGGACAATTTGCATGGCTTAACCCGGGCTCCTCAATCCTCTTGACAAGCTGAAGGCTGCTCTCCGAAGGCATAAGCTGTTTAACAGGCCCAGCCCACCTAAGCAGCTTTCCTTCTCCACGGTGCCCCGAGGAGGCAGAGGAGCCGGCTGCCCCTCACCGAGGGCCTTGGTTGTGCACCCTCGCATTGGGTCRGCCTTGAGAGGAGGCGGGGGCAATGCTAGTGAACGGTTTGATGGGACGTGCAGAAGCCAGGGACGACTTTATTTAGGTACTGAGCCGCTATTTCCTGCTGTTGTGTGCGTTCCCRGAGGCAAACACTAGCACGTGCTGCGGCTGAAGCCGCGGGAGCTCTGGCATCGAGCTGGGAAATAAAGGTTGAACCCCTTCCTTCTGTCAGCGGTCTTTCGTGTAACGCACTTCTCGGGCTGGTGTGACTCTGCCTTCTGGGCAGCAAAGTAACTGTAAGAGCTGGTCTGTAACAGCTGTCATCTTCCATTTCAGGCCCAAATTGACCATTATTTGGGGCTCGTGAACAAGAATGTCAAAGATGCGATGGCTAAGTGAGTTGTTTTTTTTTTTTTTTTTCTTATAAATAATGTTTACAGTTCTTGGTATGTGTGGTACTCCTGTATATAACAAATGCATTACATGCACTAGCCCTGGGAGGAAAAAAAATCCTTTGTTTAAATTCGGAATGGTTATGAAATCAGCTCCTTTCTTGCTGATGCTGTTGTTAAGTTAATCCTGTATTATTTCTAATAGAAATCTGTGTATTTGAAACCATTAGTGAAACCTGAGGGCCTCAGCAGTTGCAACTGGGGGGTGAATGAAGACAAATTTAGCAGTTTCATTGGTTTCTGAGTGTAATAGTTTTGTGTTGCCGTGATAATTATCTTCACGTGTTGCTGTTTCTAAGACTATGTTTACACCTCCTTTTTTTTTTTTGTTCGTTACTCAAATGCTGTTCTTTCTCCTCTCCTGTTCTTCTTGTAGGATCCAAGCAAAGATCCCTGGGTTGAAGCGCAAAACTGAGTAAAAAGCCTGAAGCAACGTATCAATAGGAAGTTCATCTTTTAAGGGGGAAAAATACTCATTTGGATTTACATGGGGAGGGTCAGGGAATAGCAAAACCCTTGACATTGCAGTGCAATTTCACAGATCTTTATTTTTTAGCAACGCAGTGTTTGAGGAAAAAATAACTGTTTTGACTGCCATGTGTTTCATCATCTTAAGTATTGTAAGCTGCTATGTATGGATCTAAAACTAATCATCTTTCTTTATCCTGTGTGCAGCACTGGCTAATACAAAAGATTTGAGAAAGCTGTACATTTTGCTTCATCAGAGGTAGTCCCTGCTGCGTTCCAGAAGAGGTAGTGCAGGTGGAGCGGAGGATAACACTTCCCAGTTTGTGCACTGTGTATGGTCTGTGTAGATTGATGCAGATTTTCTAAAATGAGATGTTTTAGAAGAATATACCATTTTAGCAAGTTTTGAAAAATCTTGCCTTTTTGGTATGAGTATAGCTGTATTGTGATTTTATTGTTTTATCAATTGCCAATATATATATATATGTGTTTCACAAAGCTTAGATCTTTCAGCTGCTCCACAGTGCTTCATACTTCAGAGAATTGACTGATTTCTGGACTAGCTCCATAGCACACAAGCTTGAAAAACTAAAATGTCTCTGTAAACTCTAGCATCTGTTTAAAAAAACAAGAGGGAGATGGACAAAGGAACCTCCACATATATTAAATGAAAACTACAGCGTACACTTTGTTGCACAAACGTACAGTAGTCGATTTTGAGCAAATAATTCTAGTCTCTCAAACTCTGATAATCTGTGGACTGAATATCTAATGCTGCAAATGTTGTTTGGAAACTTAAAACCTTGTTATGCAAGAAATGATAAATGAAAATTTATATACTTGCAGTTTAAGCTGTATTGAACTAAGTCTGTGGAATGCATTGTGAAATGTAAAAAAAAAAAAAAAAAAAAAAAA
>JAYKAV010003210.1:857288-929232 GCA_035582835.1 Phoebastria nigripes
CCCACCAAAACAAAAACCCCAAGTATCAATAAAGCTTATAGACATAAAATAATATCGGTATTTTGCTTTCTTGAGGCAAGTTTAATATATAGTGTTTATTTTGTTTAAGTTCATTGTGATTAAATATCCATTGTACATGGTGGTGGCAATAGTTTGTCAGACGTATAGCAATGTGAGTAGATGGATTTTTCATGATACCTTTTCTTTTCGTATGTGCAGTGTGAAGCAGTTTGTTCGGTTCCAGTTACAGATTTGATGTCCCGAATAGCTGTGTCGGCCGGTGATGCTCAGTTCGGCGCGTAGTTCTTGTAGCGCAGATTCTTGCCTGCCGCGACGCGGACTAATGAAGGCCCCCGTTGTTACCACTGCCAGCTGCGCCGACAGCTCAGTGACACGGGGGTGACGGTGTCAGACACCGCTTCAGTGTTGTGAGTTGGTTATTGAAAATTGTGACAGATGAAATTCTAGCTTCTGCTAAACAAAGTGAAGATCCTTGCTTTCTTTGAGACAATAATGTATGATGCCATGTGCTAGTTTGAAGGAAATTGTAAAGCAAGTCCCAGTCATCGTTTCAGATCAACTTGCTGAATCTGATTTAAGAGCTGGACATTGAAAACTTGTATCCAAATTTATTTGAGAGACAGATTTTAACTTAATGGCATCTTGACCATTGAAAAATAAATTCATGCACTAATATTTTAGTTTACAGTATAATACATCATTACTTCTGAACTTTTTATACATAAAGCCAAACCATATAAACATACAAATTTTAAGTGTTTTCCTGACAGACACTATTGCTTTAAGATATTTTTCACATCACCATTTATTAATTCATTCTGCCACGCAACTGGTTTTATGTGGGATACAATCAATGTGAAAGGAAGGCAAACATTATTACAAACGTAGGCAAAGAAGGTGCTTACTGACATCACCACCTAACAGGATTACATTATTTGATCAAGAAGGTTCTTTAAAAAAAAAGACTGCATAGGGACTCTTATTGTGTATCTGACAAACTGATCTTCTGTATAGTAATATAAGGCATTAATAAATTCAATTTTAAAAAAAAGGTGATTCGTTGAGGTTGCTGAAGCACTTTTGTGTGTTCAATGTACATTGATCCACTCCGCTAACTGGATAGTCGTTGCAGCCAACAGCTACCTTTTTGTGCAGTGGGCATCAGAAGTGGATTGGCAGGAAGTTTCCACAGTTCAAAGTTACATTTTCCTGAACTGGGAGTAAAGCACTATTTAACATTTCTTTTCAAAGAGTAAATGTAAGTCTAAAGGTTTTATTTTGGCCTTTACTTCTTTTGATTAACAAACAGTCTTTTTAAAAGAAAGGTAATTCAAAATATGGATGTTGTTCCATGCCAGAAATCTCAAAAATTATCTGTTTTGACATTGCCCACATCTTCTCTTCCTTTCTAAATGGTTTCATTGGAAAAAGTTGAACTTACTTACTTTTCTTTCTCCAGTTCCATTGTCCCTGTAGTTCTTGGTTTTGACAAAATGTTCGTTAACAAATGTTGAATGGCTTTACTTGCCTTTTGTGAACATCTGCTCGTGGTCTCCACTTCCACGTGGAGGCAACTCTCCTCTCCTCTCAGCTGCCTGTCACAGATGAGGGGGCTGCACGGGAAGCAATGACAGGGAGGGGAGTCCAAATTTAGCAAAGATTATGCTTTTCTCAAGGCTAGGCAAATTTTCTGGTATCAGAGCGATTTATTTTCATAAGCAGCACGGGACGAGCTGCCTGCTGGAGGGTACACGCAGTCCCTGCTAGTGACGTACCAGGCGTTCCTAGAGATCACTTGGACGTCTTCAGGAAGCCCCTCCAGAATGGGCAATAGTGATTCTTGGAGGCTTTTAAACCACTTCTTAAATACACTAGATGGCCACTGCCTGTGGAAGTAGTTACCTATAAAGCAYATTTTCCCACAAACAGCGCAGGAACACCTGGGGAACAACCTCCTCATTATTTGTGTTAAAATTTCTTTAACTGAGTCTCTCCATACTCTGTCCCTCTACTCACCGTTTGAGTTAAGCTTCAAATTCTGGCTGCAAGCTACCATCACGAACCAATTGCGAACAGCTTACCAAGAGGTGTAATGCCATCAGGAATTTGTCCTTATAACCGCACATAGCTTCTTGCTCTTGGAAGCATTTTGGAATTCACTTGTGAAGGTATTAAAAACCAAAGCAGAAAACAGGGATAAATGTAAGTACACATCTGGAAAAGGTGTTAATGGTTAGCCCTCCTCTGTGTGAAAGTTATAGCACCGTATGTTGAAAGCAATTGGTGGGAGGCAAGACTGTAGCCCATACTACTGGAAAATTATTCAAAGGCACTTCATGGATAGAAAATTTTGCCAAATATATATTTTTTTTTAAAAAATAAAATGGACTTAAAAAATGATAGTTTGCTCCTTCGATTACTGAAAGCTGAAGTGTGAACCCCAGCATGCTCATTAAAAGCTTGCAGTTTTACTCAGCGCACCAAATCTGCGTTTTAAGCAGGTGTGGTTAAAAACCACCAACTTTCTTGAACAAACGTTCAAGCCATAAATTTTGAAATTATGCAAATTAAAGGGCCCAGCGTTTTCTCAGTGTGCTCCCTTTTCAGACATGGTTTGAATAACACAGTATTAGGCAAAAGCAGCTTTGTGAGTGAATTGTTCATCACTTTGGCCTACCCAGGTTACAAAACGCTTCCCTTTCAAACTTCAGCTTCCTTCTCAAGGCTATTGGTCTTTCAAATGCAAGATCACATTCAGTAAATTTGTATGAGTAATCTGAAAATGAGTAATCTATGCAGCATCATATGGAAGTTACAGCAGCCAGAGGGGTAGAGGCATTCATGGCTGTCCAGTCCAGAGCAGTCACTTGGTGGTGGCAGTAACAGCAGCAAGAAGAGTCTCCTTTCAAAGACATCGCCATACAAATACACTACAAAGAAATTAATTGAGAGCGTAGTTATTTTTCTGAGTAACTTGATGACAACCTTCAGCATATCACACTGAGAGAGATGGGCTGCGTTAAACACATACATGGCTATAAATGTAGATTTACCAGCAAGGTGCCAGGTAAAGCAACGTTAAGCCCTGGAGTTACTCAACAAATACCGGCACTCGACTGCACTTCCTTTTCTCAGGAGCAAGTTAAAGCATTGTAACTGGTGCGTGTGTGTTTTAGCCTGGAGGTTGGAAATGCTATTATTTTACTCTGTATAGTTACACTTTGAATCAAGAAACCCTCATCATAACTATTAATCAAGGCAGCTGATACAAGCTTTTCTGAGTTTATGTAACTTCTAGCCTGCAGGTCGAGAACTGAGGTATATGCAGCCCTTCTTCCTATGCAGCTGCTTTTTGATCTGCCAGAGCTTCCTGCTCTCCCCCTGTGCAACCCCTTTTTCAAAGAAAAACACTTCCTGGTGTTCCCTCCCCCCCCTTTCTTTTCCCACCAAAGTGGAAAATGAAAACATCTATTTTGGAGGGGCTAAATTTGAAGAACAGCTCATCTCGTGCAACGGGAGGAGAGTTAAATTCACTGCAGGGCGTTGAACAAACAGAAGGTAACACCAGTATCTATGCTGCAGGCTTACTGAGGGGAGCCTAGCGTCATGAAACATACATCACTAGTTTTCTGCTTCTAGAAAAGATGCGCACTCGTTCACTGGCAAAAATGACTCAGTCTTGCAGTCTCTGGCTTGTATTTTTCCTCCCGAGTAAGCAGTTACAAATACCTGGTTCTTAAATGCAGCTTCCTGATAGTTGCTCCTGTGAGAATTCGTGCCCTTTCATTTCCTACCCTGTTGCTTTTCAGTTTTCTAGCTCTGCATTTGGCTGTTCAAAAAGTCTCTTACATTTTGTGTTTAACCATGTCTAGTTTTTGTTCCTCACCTTTCTGCTCCCTGTTTTGCTTGACAATAGCATCCTCTCTGAGCAGTACTAGAAGCTCCAATAGGCTTGGGGCGTGAGGGTGGAGGGGGATCCAGCAGGAATCACGTGTGTGTGTGTGCACACACACTGGCTGTTGTCTTTTTTTTTGGGGGGGGGGGGTGTGGGATTGTGACCTTTTATCAGTACAATACAGCAGAATTCCCTCCAGAAAGTTTCACATGGGTAGGGAAAAAACACCCCAAAACACCCCAACACAAACTTAAGGCACCTTTCAAGAAGCCGCCTGTTATTTGAAATGTCTTTCTAAATCCACCTATCCTTCTGTCAGCCGGAATTCCTGTCCTACCCTTTGCTGGGCGGGAGCTGTTCAGTTATTTTTGTGTGACTGACACCCCCGCCAGCTGTCTTTGTCTGATCGAAGTGTTCTTCAGACACACAAGTGGTTCCTGTGCCAGCAGCTGGGGCTCCTTCAGCCGCCTCTTGGTGCCCAAAGTCTCAGAGGTCGGTGCTGGCCCACACAGCAACAGGTATGGTCTGCCCTCTCACAGGGAGGAAGGCGAGCTAAGGAGCTACGAGCAGATGCCTGGTAGACACGGAAACCCACATGCAAGATGCTTTACCCAGTAGACATGACCTTATGAATGGCACCAAGGTGGCAGGAGCAAATCGGGTGCAAGTGACCATAAAATACAATTTCAGACTAAGAAAAACAAGCTAAAACTATCACGCATCAGCAGGCGTCAATGAATGCAGAGTGGGCCATGAGAGGTGTTAAATGCATTGCTGTGGGTTTGGCATAGAAGGGCACACRTAACATTTTTGATCATCATAAAAATAAATAAGCAGTTACCTGCAGTCGTCTCCTCCTGTACTTATAACATACTTGTCGTCATGAGAAAAGCGGATGTTGGTGACATGCGCAGAGTGCCCAAAATACCGCTTGTGTTTGGCCTATTGGAAAAAGAACAGAAGCTCAGGAATTGGTATGGTAGCGTGGCATTAAGAGTGACGAAGTTGCCTTGTGAGTGTAGACAAAATCACATCCCCAGCAGTACTGGTGTCCTCGAGCCCACAGCAATCCCAGCTCAGCACCTGATTCTGTGCCTTGCGTCCTCCCCGGTGGCTGGACAGCGGCTACCCCGTCACCTGTGAGCTGCTCTCCTGGGGATGGCCGTTCTGCCCCACGACTAACTCCCGCGCTCCTGCAGCCAGCGCTGGCTGGGAGCAGCCTGGAGATGACCTGTTGGGCCGTGCCGTTTGGACGCCTGAAAATCGTACGCTAAGGAGTCTGAACAAGGGGAAAGGCAAGCGGTTTAGATAAAATAAAACATCCACTTACAAATTTTTCTGCGCATGGGAAATCAAACAGTTTCACCAGACCAAAGTCATCTCCTGTGACTATATTTAGGCCAGCATGGGTCACACACGCACAATTGACATCTGCTTTATCTGCATTTCGCGGCCAAATTCCAATGACTTCGTCTCCAAGAATGCTGTTCCAAAACCAAGTTTAAAAGACAGCTTTAGACCTTAAGACTGACTTTGCTGCTGTTCTCTTCCAGAGCACGGTGAGGCAACACAGCCTGGTAATAAAAAACTGCCGCCTTTAAAAACAAGTCTTTTCCCTCTAAATCATTGCACCGAATGCGATCTCATTATAGAGAGCATCACAGGAACATACCTTTTTTTGTGTGACTCTTAAACTATCTCTATCCGTAAATCCTGAGGTTTATCTCCTGTGAAACCACTCGTGTCATTTTACACAAGCAGTTTGTGCAGCTATGGTCTCCTCCTTTCCTTATGGACATGTATGTACCCTCCCACAGTGATTTTTGACAGCAACGATCTCTTCTCTTAGCCGTAAGTTCTTGAATGAGGGGATGCTTGTTCGGATGTTGGATGTAGAGTATTTCTTAAAATAGCTGTTCCTCCCTTAGTTTAAGTTCCTTTATAATCATTCCTATTTACCCGCATATTAACTGCCAGATGTGTCTGCCCCGCTCCCACAATCTGTCAAGAGTCCTTAGAAATGAGTAATTTGGGGCAGATTTTTATGCTTGCTTGATAGCAGAGCAGTACGAGTAGGAGGATTCTCACTTACCTTCTCCTAAAAACCTGCCTGTATTATCACCCACTGTTTACTGTCAGATCTGCTTTTGGCCTGTTCCACTTTCTACAGTAAGAGCACAGCCACAGTTTTGTCATCGTGTTGGGAGGGTCCCATATAAAGCCATGTCACAGTAAATTTATTTTATTGGTACCCACAACTCCTTCCTTAACACAATCAGCTCATGTTTCCATGCCTCCTATGCTGCTTGTGTTTGCTGATGTGGGATAAGGTAGCACCTACCCCAGTGTGCCAATAAAAGCGAAGCTTGAAGCGGTACAGAGCCATGTGAGGGGCCACGCACCTCACTGTTGGGAAGCCTGGGACGAATGGCAACAAGCTACTGCGGGTATATGACAGCCCTCGGTATTACTACAGAAATAACCACTACAGACACCAACCAGCTACAAATGTGTGTAAAAAAAATAAGCGTGTAAGGTAGAGCTTTGGGGAAGAGGAGCGTGTGTGCTTTCCCTCGCAGGTTTGCCAGACCCCGGGGACATTTCAAGCATTTGGTTTACACAATCTGATCTTGTGATCTGGCCTTAGTTCTGTATTACACCTGTCCCCAGTCAGACCAGAACGTTGTTCTTTAGATTTTTACCTTGTCCACGTGGCCCATGTGATCTTTTCTATTAATGCAGGATCTGTTATTTGCTTTCCTAGTGGTACCTCGTGAACTTGACGCTTATAGGCACCCGTTGATACCTGAAAGTAGGAAGGGAAAAAGCTAGTAACTTTGTCTCATTTTCTTTATAAGATTGCCAGCAGTAATATTCTCAACAGGTTTCATCAGGAAATTAACATCTAGGATAAAATTTCTGATTTTTCCTAATTAGCTATAATTCATTATACGCAATATGAAGTAATAACAATGTTACAGGATGGTAACTGAATGAGGTGTTCATATGCATACTGCATAGCTGATAGATTGCCTTTTAGTTATATACTCTCCGGTTTATCTCAACCCAATTTTACTAAATCAGAAAAACTTCAGAAGGAAACCTCACATGTTAATTCATCAGTCATATGCATCCCATCCTAGGGAAAGGGAGGAGGAGAACTGTTTCTGTATTGAGGTTATAATCCGCAATTTCTTTCTCAGTGTTCTACCCGTTCCCTTGACAGGAGAGAATACTTTGCCTTTAGCACACTACTAATCTTGTAAGGGAACCGAGCTATATTGCTATGGTTGGAGATGCAGAACCCAGGAGGAAGACCTGAGTATTCAGAAAGAAAGACGGGACTTTAAATAGAGCTCTCGCAGAGAGCCTAAAGGCAATCTGAGTTATCTGGTCTACCTCGGAAGATTTAGGGGCACCTTGAAATTCAGAGTAACTTTGGAAAGCCTCCCTCACCCTTTCTTACCTCCATCTTGTTATTATGTCTGGTATCAGGTAAGTCACAATAAATACAAACGAACACGGGTCTACCTGAGACATACCTGAATGTACCTGCTGTCTGCAGAAAAATCCATCTGTATGACAAAACTTGCAATGTCTTTGCAGTAGCCTATTCGGTTTAGGGTTGTACCTTGAGTGAGATCATAAAAATCTACAGTATGTTCTTGTGAACCCACTGCCAAAAACCTGTTATCTGGGCTGATCCTAGACGACAAAACATGGAATGGGGATATAATTTACTGTTTCCGTGCCAGATTTTCTTTTGCTTCTCATGTTAACACAAGCAAACAAATTTCTTTTACTAGAAAACAAGAAAAACCTTCTATCAATAGCAAGATTGAATCCAAACCAAACCTTGACGCTTAACAGATGAGGAAGACCGAGGATATCATATGTAGTTAACTGACGTTAATACTGCACTTGCATACCGCACACAGCACAATGTGCAGAGTAACACTAATCCTCTGTGAGAAAGCAACAGGAACTGCAATTTCAAAATCTACTATAACATTAATTCCCATAATCACACAGCTCCACAGTGTACAAATTACTAGCTATATTCAAGTGGATATAACTGAATTAATCACAGGAAAAAAAAGTGTGTGGTATATAAGATATATAAGCTTTAGGTATACGTAAAGCCATCAGTCAGCCAGTAAATGCATTCCATGATTTCATGCAGGTTTCAACAAATACGGAGTTACAAAAAATCTGGACATCAACGTGGAACTTGATGGACTTTTTCTTGAGTGAGGGCTGCATATTTAGAGAACCTCAACTGAAATTTCTGACATACCTGATATCCTGAATTGCAGACTTCCTGTCTCGCTTTTTGCCCCAAACCTTAAGGCTGTTTACAAGTAAAACAACAAATTCTCCATTCTTCATGCCAATTGCAACCATTTCACCATCAGGGCTATATGCGGCACATCTTGCTGGATGACCCAGATTGACTTTGTTCAGCAGTTTCTGTATCAACAAAAGCAATAGGCTCATACCTCCCCCGGAGAAAACTACTGAGCAAATGGAAAGCTTCCAAACACAAAGTATAAAAGTCACTTATTAAAAACAAATTGTCTATAGTTTCCTCTAAATATAAATCCGAATTTCCACATCAAAAAAATCACATCCCACCAGGCATATGTCGCAAAACAGACTTCAAAATAGAGGTGTAATTCAAATGGGAGTTTCACGTTTGCATCTATCTTATTGCAGGGTGACTGCAAGTTTTACACCAGAAGGAATGCTATTTAGCAGAAAAGGCTGAAAAAAATCGATTTCCCATTTTGTTTGAAAGGTGATTTTTGGTACCTTCTACAACTGCTGATCAGGGTAGGTTTTTTTCCATTTGATTTTCTATGTGAAAACATACTAGCATGCTCTTGCATTTTCACTTACCTGATTGTATTTATAATATATTCATTTTCCATATTAAAAATTATCCCTGTTAGCTCAGGTAGCTACCTTTTGAAAAGGTTTATGTAGGCTAGCATAAGCAGAAACCTTTTTGTTATTTTTTAAAATGTTTTCTTTATTTGTTATTTTTAAAAATAGTTGTTGTTATGCAATTTGACTTGGAAAAAAATCCTGAACGACACATACGCAACATGCTTGCTTCTGAAGAAAGGCTCTAAAAAGGAGGGAGCCATGCTTGCCAGTAAGGGAGGCGTATTGTCAGGGTCCATGCATTAGTCGGTGACAGGACAATCTGTGTCACCCAGTCTGTCAGCATGGAATTAAAATGCTTCCTTAATCCATGCCAGCCTGTACTTTTAAGATCAAAATAAGCAATACACAACAAAAGGCACCCCCATCAGCACGAGTCTTTTAAATAACCGCATTTCTCTGCAAATTGCTTGCTTTTGGAAAGAGCAGCATGCTACCTCACCAAGGACTTACCTTTCCACATCGCCACATAGCAGGGAAAAAAAGAACCGTACCAAAACAGAAGAAAAACCCTGCTCTCTTTACATGGCTGCTCAAAGGTGCGTACGTGGCTAGAGGAGCGCACATCGTACTGTTGAAAAAAT
The DNA here is from genome assembly GCA_035582835.1 of Phoebastria nigripes. Classification (NCBI taxonomy): domain Eukaryota; kingdom Metazoa; phylum Chordata; class Aves; order Procellariiformes; family Diomedeidae; genus Phoebastria; species Phoebastria nigripes. The sequence goes on from JAYKAV010003210.1 coordinate 866,736, forward strand.
GCATGGTTGCATAAAATGATCATTTTTAATCATATATTTTTCAAGTTAGTGACACTCACTTTGTCACACAGGTCCCAGATTCTTGCTGTTCCATCATTACTTGCAGAGATAAATATGTCTTTTGAGGGGTGAGTTGCTAAGCCCCAGATTTCCCCTTCCATGTGACAGTCAATCAACAAGTTTGAAGCAGCATTTTTTTCTCCTACTTCAAGGATTTCTCCGTCTTTTGTTCCCACTAAAATTTTCCCCTGTTTGTAGCCAAAAAAAAGAATGAGAGACGGGTTGTCAGTATAACAGACAGAGTATCAATAGCAGCGAAGTACCGATGTATTGCAGAAATAGCTGTGATAACTCATCCCGACTGATACTGCTTGTTCATGCAGCATCTTAAAAACAGGAGAGTAAAACACTGACACTTTCACACCTCGAGATCTGATACCATGTTCTGGTGTTACTGTTGAGTGACCGTCGTGGATTTCCATCTCGCCATTAAGGATTTTAATTCAGATCAAAGTGCTTACATAAACGTTGGCAAAGGATGATTCTCATACCTCTGAGGTAACTAAATATAATGTTTGGGCAATAATTAAAAAATCAAACCTAAACCGCAAGAGCTTTCTCAACAAATACTTGGAAAAAGCATAAATAGATACAGTTTGGAATTGGTTAATGGCTACTTGATTAGAAATACAAAACAACATTCCTCTGCGTGGTTGTTATCAAAGAGCATGTCAAATTCCTGAGAATTGATATACGAAGTTAAATAGAGACCATTTCATGGAGTGTTAGGTTGGCCAGATACCCATTGTATGAAATAACACTCCTGCATCATCACGCGCTCCTTTCATAACATTTACAAGTACAATTTAGACACGTGCAAGAATGATTTTACCATGTCAAATTACTCGGTTATTTCTATTGTTTTCTACTTTACCAAAACTTAAAGTCAGTCAGTAATTCTCACTGGCAACTTGTTTTATTAGTGACTTTAAAAAAACAAACAAAAAAGCTAGGATCCATTCTGCCTAACTGAAGCACCTAAACCGTGCCTACATTTCACGGGAAGCAAACCTTGTAAAGTAGGCACCTAAGCTGCTTTTGTCGTTCGAAAAGAAAGGCGGGAGACAAGGTCCTACCCTGGTGAAATATGTTCCTACACTTAGCACTGTCCTTTAGAGGCCTTCAAAGGCCTCTCCCTCTCCGTGCTGACTAGAGGAAAGGCAGGCACTAAGCATCAGGAACGCAGTCCTCATGCAGTTTAAAGCCCATCACTGAGCTCAGGAAGACAAGGAATCGTCACTAGGTAGGCAGACAAAGCCTCYTCCCGCAACTTTACAAAAGTCTTCCCCCCTACGTCTCCCATCCAACCTCCACCAAGAACAACATGCAGTGATGCATGCCAAAGTGTAACATCTGCCGCGTCAGCTCACTTACTTTTCCTCTGCAGACGGAGCGCACGCACTCAATGAGCTGGCCTGTCTCAAGCTGAAATGCTCGGCACCGTTTCATCTCTTGATCCCATAGCTTTACAGCTCCTCCTTCTTTAGTGCTGAAAAGAAGTGTGTTGTGTTAGCCAGATGACTCCTTCTGCATAGGCTACAACAAATCCCATATGTAAACCCCACCAGTATTTTTCTCATTAAACAATAAAGCATACATTGAATCACCTTCTACTGTATATAAAGACACCTCACTATTGTGTAACGGAAAGTAAATAATAAAAATTTAAATGCTATCACACTTCATGTTTTAAACAGTACCATGCCTAATTTGTAAAAAACCAAATTGTTCTCTTGTCGCTTAATCTCAAATCTCTGTCACCAAGATAAGCTTGGCAAATATGTTACTACTGGTAGATTGAAGAATTTACTAATCACAGAGTCTCCGCTGGGAGAGGTTGTCTGTAGTTTGACAGAATTAAAAAATTAAGAAAAACCCACTTATGCTCAGGCAACAAGGAGTTTATGTAAGTGTTCATATCAATTGCTAATTTGAGGTTCCGTATGTCCTTTGCACATAACGTGCATTACTGTGACCCTTGAGTGTCCTACTTATTTGTCCTTTACTTACTAAGACACCTGGGCACGTTGCGTAAAATTTAGATTGAAACTGCTACAGTACAGATACCATTTATCTCTGGGAAGCATTGTGTACGTCTAGGGTATTGGATAAATACAAAATATCATATGAGAGAGACAAAAGTTGTGCACTTTAGGAAAAATTTATGTCTTACGGTCTCTCCTTCCCTCCTGTAACAATGAGTCCATCTCGAAGAGTCGTGTACATTGTAAACACTGGCCCGGTGTGAGCTTTTGCCACAAGTCTAATCAGAAAATGATCTTTCCAGACATAGACATCTCCATTTATGGCACCGGTAAATGTAAGGTTATTCTGCAACAAATAGCAATGGTCTCTGATATAATAAATACCTTAGCATTTTTGTTCGGCTTGAATTAAAATTCTTTTAGCTACTGAATTTCCCGAGAAAAGTCAACTATGCAATGAATGTAGGAATTAAAACCATCTGCATCGAGGGAATGAGTTTAATGAATTTAATGAATCTAATGGTGTTTCTCTGAGATGTTATAAATCGTATGGGTCCCAGCGTAGGGCACATTCACCTCACGCATCTCATCTGGGGATCTTTCAGATGCACGTACTTCTTTTGCTGTGCGTGTGCTATGTCATGTCTCCTGCTGGTGAGATGGACGGCACGCTACCACTACTGAATTTTAAGTGACATTTCTTTCTTCTTTGAGTACGTGTCAGAGAGAATCTCAGTATAGATGACTGGCAAGCAGTTATCTTCAAGATGTTGAAAATAAAGTATATAAACTTAAGTGCAGAACTAACTCAACCTGATACCTACTTTAGGCACCACAGCAGTGGCATAATTTCTCAAAAAAGCCATGAAACTCCTCCATGGAGCAAACTGGTCAGAGGTCTGGGACTCCCTGAGGAATGGGGAAAAGCAGCAAGTATTCTGCGCTGCAAACACTCTTTTGGAGCRTGCTCTGTTAAATGGAAAAGCTTGCCTAAAGAACTAAAGATGGTCTGACCTTCCTGACTCTGAAATAATAGGTATCAGGAAAAATTGCAAGTGAACCCTTTTGACAGGGGTTCAAAGGAAAGTCCCATGTTCCGCACCAAACAGCAATGGTGTCTGTTGAAGGAACTGGGGGATAGAAGCCCCAGAATGACTTCCCACCATTTGAGACAAAAATTTAGTGTGGCTGTATCCCAGCACGACCTGTTGACTTCGGCATTAGACAGACCTGGATGAAAAAGAGCGAGGTCCATGGATGCATGAAGAAGCAGGGGGTATGTGCACAGCCCCCACTCTATTAAGAGCAATTTACTCATGCTCCTGTGACATGGACTTATACTTCCAGTGGGATTCAATGACACATACTTGAGGAAGAAAAAAACATCCTGCGTGAATGACATATGCTAATGGAGTAGAGTTCATCTGTTGGTTTTGAAGGTGCCCCTTACAGGACATTAGTTTTATTATTTAAGAGAATAAAATGTCTGTTGGACTGTTTCTACTTGGAAAGTACAGACAAGCAATTTGTCTGTTCTAATATTACATTCTGCTGCTTTTTTAAAATCACTTTTGGGGTCTTCAGTGTCCATTACATTACTCCTATTTTATACTGGAATAATGCCATCGGAATAGAAAGAAATGTTTAGTATTAGGCAATTTTTGACAACAAGTCACTTGTTTGGGCACAAGGATGAGGATTTGGGTGCCTAATTTCATACACTCACATTTCACACATTCGTACTATTGTCCAGGGTGGATAATTAGCAGCAAGAGGTTTCTTTGAATTGGTGATTTGTATAATTTATGCTTAACCTCTGCAAAGGTAGTTTCTATGGGGTTTCTGAATGAAGCAGAAGCTATTTCAGACCTTAGTATCATAGTAACACTGCTTTTTCACTGTTAATATGTGTTGTTTTCCTTAACTGTGAAGTCTAAAGCACAGTACTATAGTTCCTTAATGATCATACAGGAGAGTATTATATACTGTCACCATTAGCTGGATCACTAGCATATGTCACACCAAATACTGTCAGCAGGAAAAAAGGTTGCAGAGCCTATACACAAAATAACAATTTACATTTTTCCAAGTTAACCAGTGAAGTGCTAAATAACTAGCAAAGTAAAAAAATAAGAGCCACAGCAGCTGATGCTGTAGGTATGCACAGACATTAATAAAAAATGTTCACTAACAGAGAAACCCAACCCTGCTTAGAAAACTTACATGAGGATCTAAAGGCACACAAGCTTTAAATTAAAAGTTTAACGAATAAGCAAGAGCTCCATGGTCTTGCACTGTCCACACTGTACTGGATTTCAACAAAGGAAATTGACACTTGGAGTTTTAATAAAAATGTATTATAAAATTCTGTAGCAAGTAATTTGAACTCACTGCTCCGAAGGCAACAGAAAGCATGGTTTGCATTTTGGCGTCTTCCATGGAACCAATGACTCCTTTCTTATAAAGCAAAGCACTGCCAGCTAATGTCCAGAACTTCATGTGTTTTACCCCAACAGACACAAACTGAGTGTCTGAATCTGGGCGGAACTCTACCACGAATATCCTCTCCAGGTGTCCTCCCCTGCTAGCAACTTTAGCCCCTGTTTTAATTAGGAAAGGATAAAAATAAAGTTAAATTTACCTGCAAAATTAAGCTCCGATACGATTTTATAAAATAAATTGACCTGGTATTGGATTAGAGGACTGTGTCCCAGATGCTGAAAGCTAAGCAAATCCCAACATTATTTAGTGCTTCAAACATCTTAATTCATGCAACCTGCAAGGTCGCTGGTTATTCCATTGCATCTGACAGTTTTAGGAAATGCAGATTTAGGTCTTCATAGCATGATTTGTCTCCTTGGTAAGTGAAATAACAACACAGAAATTTTGTATATCCTCAGTGAGTTACCGTCTGGTGAAACRCACGTGGAAACATCTAATGAGCCGAGACACTTCTCCTCTCCCCTCCACCATTTCTGAAGATGATAATTCTTTTCTGGAACTGACTTCCCAAAGGCCTATCTATGGTGTAGAATTTAAAGTTCCAAGTATTTTAGGAAGAAAAAGAAAACGCTTTCCTTAATTTCATGGAGTTTTATATTAAACAACATTCTTTCCTTAACTTCTATTTGTAATAGAAGTTTAAAACTTTTTTTCTTATTGATATTTGCTAGCACTTTGCTATCTCCTTTAACYGATTTTGTGACTTAGGGAGCCATGATACTCAGAGTAAGAACACAAATCTATTCCACAGACTTGAAAAGAAAAGCAAATAACTGTACACAGTTCTGTTAAGGCTGAAGGAACACGATTTTTCCAGAGTTACCTTCCTGCCACCTCCACACTGTGATAGTATGTTCTGGATCAACTCCCACTGAAACCAGAAGTTTGCCAGTTGCACTGAAGTTAACATAGTTGACCCCTTTGGTATGGAAGCAACGTAGCATTGAAATCGTTTGCTTACTCATAGCATCCCATATATGAATTGTGGGAGTTGTACCTACGTGCAAAAAGATGCATTAAAAAGAGAATTAATTCAGCATCTGGAAAGCTTCAATGCAAAATAGGCATTTTTCAAGAACATTTAACCTAAACAGACACTTAAAAGTTGTGGGTTTTTGTTTTAAGATTATCACTACTCAAAAAAAATGATAATAGCTTGCAAAACACAGGGGGAAATCATTGTATTTCATGTAAGAAAGACAAATTCTAAAAGAACAACATAACATTTATGAAGAACCTCATGCAAAAGAAATTGTCTGTAGATGTTTCACTTGTATCCGCGATTCACACAGATACAACGAGGTAACATGAAACTTTTACATAACTCTGCTGACTAAAATTCACAAACGAATCAGCCTTACCTGGAAATTCTGTCATATCACCTGCATTGTGAGAGCAATGGCAAATGAGGAAGCACCAAGGGAAAACAATAGGTGAAATAAGTCATGTTTCTAATGCTGAAGTACCAGCATCAGCACCAGAAGGAACAAAAAAAATTAAAAATTTGAAAATGGATATGGATTAAATCAACAAAACAAATAAGCAGGAATATTGTTGAACTTTTTTGGGTATATTGGTTTTTATACACAAATATCGCAACAATATTTAGTACTTTTGAGTTTTAAAAATGGTATTTAAAAGAAATGCTAAAGACATGCAGTTTTTAAAAATTATTAAATTTAAAAGTTAAATGAATCTGTAGTTACAGAGAATATCAACCAAAATCAGAAACACTGATTTCATGGGCTCTTATTGACGGAATAGAAAAAGGGTCTTTATCAGTCACCTTTTCCGTGTCATAGAAATCAGTATTGTGAACTGGRGCTCTGAGCATATGTATGAATTTTTGCGTTTACTCAATGTTGAAATCAAAGTGACAGCACTCAGTACAGGTGGCAAAGATGGTTTGCCAAGGTGTTCACATCCACTACCATTTTTCTGCCCCCTGTTAAGTTACTTATTACAGAGGTTATGGACTTGAGTCGCCTTCCAGAATGACACCATTCTTTTTCATGACGTTAATTATTCCAGTATTAAGCTGGTTTAAGTGAAAGGCAACAGATCCTTCTCAAGGCTTGGGACAAATGATCCTGCATTTCCCATACAACGTTTACTCCTGCAAAAAGTACTAGGGAATCTAACAGGACTCTCCATGTCAGTAATAAACAAATAAATACATATGGTTTCACAATTGGCCCCTTACATGTGTCGTAACTTCCATTGAGATTTCACTCTATTTCTTTCCTTTTCCATATTGCTTTTGTACTTCTGCATAGGAAATTGTCATTATTGTATTTTCACTGCTAAGCATTTTACTGCTAAACAAGTGCCTTGGATACAGGAAGGAAAGAGGGAATTCTATAAATCTTATGATTACAGATTAATAAGATGATTTAGTGCAGTTTATCAAAGCCTGCTTTCTGAAATATGATTGTACTATAATTAACTCTAAAATCCAATGACTCACAATCAGAGATGAAATTGAAATCGTAAGAAAATCCTGAAGCTTGATTACCTCTTGAAAATCAAAGAAAAAGTCTGAGGACAGTAACACTGGCATGTCCTGGTAAAATTCCTACACAGAAAAGCCCAAAACAAATCAGTGCCCCTGATAATTTTTGAATAAAACTTTGTTGTTATATGGAGAGTCACCTACCGATCTGGCTGGTAGCCACAATGTTTTTATACTTTGGGTGCTGATTCACAGTTAGGCAGAGAATGTCATCGGTATGCTCCAGGTAGAAACTCTGACTACCTAATAAAATTCAAACATGTTTTTATTCACAACAGCGTCAAAGAAAGAACCACCACTGAAGCAAAGAATATTCAAGCAGCTTGTTGCTACACTCATGCTGTACTCCCCAGGGGACGGGTGGGGGTAGGGCAATAACTATGTCGACAGCTGCTCTGCTCTCATTCCCAGGCACCATTACCAAATGCGCTATGAACGTAACCAGTAACACATATATATACACATAAAAAAGCGGTATTTGCTAAACTAGCTATGTCCAGGGAACAAGGAATCAGCCCAAGAATCATCCTGTAGCCTCCTGTAACTGCACGAAAAAGCAGAACTAGCAAAYGCAGGGCCCAGGCTGCCGAGTAAACCAAAGCAGTCAGTGGGAAGCGAAGTGGAGAGCAAAGCCCTGTGAAGTCTGCGCTTTGCAATATCCTCCCAGGGGAAAGGGCCCAAAAAGAACAGCTGGGACCGTGCTTCCCAGCTCCAGGGGTCAGAGGCCGCGCTAGGACTGGAGTCCCCAAAGGTCACCAGATGTGACAGCATTTCTGCCTCTGCCCCTTCTTGGCAGCAGAGCTGCTGAGCGCACCGCTGTGAACCGTGTGGTTCACTGCGGCACCAAGAGGGAATAAAATAAAGCCCAAATTCCTTTAATTCCTACCTTTGTTTCTTGAAGATATAYGAAGAATATGGAGATGTTGGTGCTACAAATTTTAGGGCCAGATAAAGTTTTGGTGTTTTTCCTCCTCTTCATTACCCAAAAGGCAGGGAATATTTCTACCCCTTCCAAAAAGCAACTTGCTCACACTGTATTGCATCAAAAGGTACCCTTCCCTGGAGCATGACTTTGCTAAAACAACTCAAAATGAAACAATGGATGTTACTGCCCCTAACATTTTTGGGGGTACTAGTCATTTCGTAACCCAGGCTCTCTCCTCGGAGAAAGCCATTCCCRTGTCTTCAGCGGGGATTTTAGCAAGGCACAACTGCAGAAATAGAACAGTTTTTATTACGCTTCCTAGCAGAATCTCATACCTGCTGAAAGGAACAGGATGGCTCTACAGGATGACCTGAACAGGAGAAATTGTCAATCTGATACAATAGCCATCTAAATTTTTTTGCATTATTTATCAAGATGCAAAATGTGAGCAAGTTACAGGAATGTTAGAAAGTTAAGACTTTCAATCGGGAATATTTGACTTGTAAAGCATTTTTTATCTCAAAGTATTGTTTCAAGTTGAATTACCAGTAGAAAGATTTTGAACTACGCCTGCTGCAGCTGTGTGGAAAATAATATCCGCRCCATCATTTAGGTAATGAAGGTTGTTGCGGCAATCAAATCCTCTGTATCCAAAAACATGGTCTAAAGCCAGCTCCTAGTCAAATAAAACAAAAAGAAAGACTAAGAGTGAAGTGAAAGAAGAAACAAGGAGATTACAGAGTTTGGATCACATAAGCACAGTTCTAAAGTAATTACACAAGCTACAAATATCTTGTAGAGGCAATAGAATAATTAAACAATAACTAATTGGTTATCCCTGTTCTTCTGCTAATTTATTGAGGCGTGACATTCTCACAGACTATCTACAACGCCTTAATCAGTCAACTAAGGCACTGCCTTAATATTATTATKTCTTTAATAATTCAGCTGGCTGTAAATGTTTTGTTTCTGTAAATTTCCATTCAAAATATATGCAACTTACAAAAAAGGTCCAATTTTATTAATCTTCCCATCACAGTTTAATAGCTGTATAGGGTATCAGGTATTTGCAAGTATCTTTACTTCTACTTTGAGAGTCTTCAAAAATCATTCTCGTAAACTACCAAATTTTAACAGACCAAATTCTGACCTTGAAAGTCCTTATAAGAAGCAAAGGCAGGCTATAAGTAACTCTACAATTAAAACATTAATCAGAGGTGTAATTTCAGCTTACAATAAGCAATTGCCAAGGAAATTTCCTCCAGAAAAACAGTGATGGTTAATGGATTGTTGTTAAAGTTGCTTTTACAGCCCAGAAGACAGACTTAATGAATCTGTCCCAAACACAATCACAGCTTCCTTTGAACAACTTGAATGACGTTGACAGGCCAAGCAATTGTTAGAAATTGTCCACACAGGCCACAGAATAGACCTTGTTCTGCATATTACACGGCAATTCCAAAAAGTTGTTCGGGGGGCCCTACAGTTTGGGGAAAGACATGTGTTGCAAAGTAAATGAGCAAATTACATCATTCAAAATCACGCACGTGATTTTTCACGTGTGGAAGTGCAGTTTCTGACTGTATTTCCCTTGGGGTTATGTAGCGAGTATGGGTTCTACTGTGGACGCACATACACTTTGGCTCTACCTGCCCTTCAAATTAAGAGACAAATTTTGGGTTTGGAGAGATCTGATACTACAGGTTAGCTTTAACGCCCTGAGTCTGAGGTTCTTTCTGACAGAGGTTGCTGTCTATCACATCTTTTGGTGTTTGCCACCAGAGCTGAAAGCACTTTCTAGAAATTTCTTTTTCCTCTCTTCTACCTATACATGACTTCAGTTGCCCTCAAAACAGGGATGAATTTCACCCAGCAAATAAAAAAGTATTAAGCCTGACCTCAACCAGTTTCTTTTTTTTGTTGATATTGTTCTTTTGCAGTTTTTCAGGTTGAGGAGCAGCTCTGCTAACTGGTGGCCTGAAACAAACATTTAAAACAGAAGACAATCAATATGTTGGAAAGCAAAACAAAACCTTCAAAACCATAGCATGTGTTTCATATGTGAACAGGAAATGGCCAATTGCAACTATATGAGCTTACGCCTAGCTTTTTTTTAGAGCTGTACAATAAACTGACTGAAAACATACGCATTTTGATGGAAAGAGCAGAAATAACATTGATGCAGATTTAGTGGACGAGTGGCAGAACAGACCACCGTACACCAATTTTATTTTTTTAAATCATAATGATTTAGATCCATGGGAAAATCCTTGAATACTACATTGTTGCTTTCAGAAATGATCTAGAAGATTTCCTACAGCTGGCAGTTGACCTTTCCCCAACCTTGCTGCTTCTGAGAAATTCCATCTCAAAACCTTGACAAGACTTTATTAAAATCTTCTCAAAATCATATTAGTGATAAAATGATTACAATTTAAAACGTACAAGTCATTCATCCATGTGAATGGATGTGAATTTAACAGAGTCTAAGGCCAGCAAAGCATTTTTATATAATTGCAGTTGCTAAAAGTAGCTAAAAAGACAAATGTAGAACGCAGACTGAAACAAAATTTGATTCATGCAAACGGTCTTTAAAGACAGATAACTTTTACCGCTCCTGTTTGACTTGATCCTTCATAGAAAAAAGAAGAGGCACAAACCTAAGAGGAGTAGAGGGAGCTCAGCCTCTAGAAGTTCATGACCTTACAAAATCAAATGCCGGCCGCACAGGCTCCACTTGAGATAACCATTGTGTTAATTTGAGCACAATGATTCTCCCTTTCTGTTAACAAATTCATGAGGGCTAATTCTAACCCTGCCAACAGCAGAACAGAGCCATTTACTGGAGAAATTAGCCCACAGAAATCTGGCCTACATTCTTTATCATGTTTGATCATCTTTTACTTAGAAGATGGAGCTGGCTAGAAGGTTGGGGTGGAAGTGGTGATGGCAAAAGAATAAAACCAGATATTATGGTTAAATGCTTGCTCCAAACCATCACTTGATGGCTGCTGTTAATAATACCAAAAACCCCACTGCATGCCTTTAAACTGCAACTGCAGATCCTGGAGAGGGGGCTAAACAACAGTGGGGTTCTGTAAGTAAAAAACCAAAACGCCTGGCCTCAATTTATTTAATAAACACTCGCATGTGGAAAGCATTTCCACAGTTTAAGATTTAAAAAAGGTGTGAACTTGACATAYGTTATATATGCTGTGAAAATTAGATTGTTCTTGTCCTTATACTGTAACTACCATTAATTCTTGTTTTGCAAAAATTAATTGCAGAAGAGTGAAATCCCTTTTGCTTAGAGGGAGCTGCTTTTTCTGGAATTGTATTTTTTGTGGAAGGTATTAAAGGCAACAATCGACAAAATGCACAGCTAGAACACTTACTGCTACACAGGTAGAATACTTATTGCAAGAGTAAGTAGCATGAAAATCTGAGCTCTAAAAAAGACAGAACAAAGCTGGAAGTAAACGAACTAACCCACTTCGCAAGCAAACAAGCAAACTCACTAAGTGCTAGCAAAGTACATTAGCAGGTGATCTTGTGACATTAAAAGAGTGAAAGAGTTACCTTGATCCCCTTGTAAGCAGCAAACAAAGCCAAGTAAGAAACTTAATAACAGTTTAGGTGTACTTCTGACCGCTTTACTCATGCACAAGCATTTTTAGATTGATCAGTCATTCCTTTGTGGCACAAAACATGCTATTCAAGCATGCCAGCAAGAACTAAAACAGAAATTAAAGAGTGCACCAGTCTACAAATTCGGAAACATCGTACCCTGGCATCCCTGGGTATTCCCTGAACTAAAGATCCTACAGGACGGAGGAAAAAAAAGAAGCTACATCCGTGCTTCCTGCACACTTTATACTGAAGGCGAACGTGATTCCAGGTGTTTGTTTATTTTCAGGTGCCTGACAGGGATGGAAACTGGTAGAAACTTAACAGTCTCATAAGCACTGTTGAGAATGTCGCACAATGGATGCTTGTTTTCTCTCCTAGTTCAGCCTGCAATTTAGCCTCGTAATTGTTCATTGGTAGGCCAACTTACGTACGGGGACAGCTTGTACTTTTTTGTTCACAGGGAAACAAGTACCTTTATTTTCTCTGAAAGTCACGTTACATAACCCTCAGTGGTAATTGGACCGAACAGCAGCGCAATCACCAGTAGAGAAGGGGTGGAGGAAATGATTGCAAAGCTTAATTCTCTTACAAATAAAATCATTATGTGATGCAAGAACAGCAAAAGCCATTTCAGCCCAGACTTACTAAGGCTTTTGAATCAGCACTTATGAAAATAGTAAATCATTTTCTTGTATGCTTCCTGCTCTTTTTTCTGTTTTAGTGTAATTTTAAAATGGATCATTTTTACATTTCTTTACCTAGGAATATCAGTTAAAGTTTATGACAAGAGCAAGCCAAAATTTTTTTATGAAAGCAAGAGAATGCTACCACTATGACATGATTGATCATCACTAGATTGTAAGCATGAGATTTTATTTGGAAACATACACATACACACATATACTTTTAGATATATCTATTCACAGTACACACAAACACGAATGTTGTGTGCATTCATATATACATGTACATGTATATATACACACGTATGCATTCGTTGCCTTATTATCATCTTAATAAAACAAATGTAAAGCAGCATCAAATTTTTAACATTTTAACAAGTCATTTCATTTTTAACAAGTCTGTGACTACACCTAATTTATTTTGATACATAAGATGGCAGTGTCAAGACAAGAAATTTGCACTGTAGCAAGTTACATATATCTACTCTTTTTGACCTATGCAATCTGCACTGTACATTCACAGCAATCTGTGCTTTTTCTGTGCTGTGTGTTGTTAGTACTTACTTGACAATTCCCTGCCTCCAAAGGAAAGCAAGTTAAAACATAATACAAGCATTAACGGTTTCTTTCCAGTAATTTAAAATAAATGTGCTTATATTACGTTATGGGATGAATGAGTTCCAGGAAAGATAAGACACAGTCAGACATTAGAGGGCTTTCAGTTCTTTAGATACTGTGAATACAGCAAATAAAATTTCTGTTACTAATGATTATCTTGATGATAAGCTTACACAAGTATGCACAGTTATAAATCAGCGAGCTAACTCCAGATTTAAACTGACAAAATCTCACCCACTCTCTTTACGGGTCTTCACGCAGAAATGTAAAAGGTGCAAGCGACAATTCATTCACTCTCACCTAACCAAGAAGGCTATCTGAAACGGCCAAGACCTATGAGTAGGAAGGGGAGCCTAAATCACGAGTGGGGTGAACAGGCAGCACCAGCACAGAGAACGACAGATAGACAGCCAAGAGCTGGGCGGGGGGGGGAGAGGGAATGGGGTTTTGGAAGAGTGGGGCACCTTGAGGGTGAAAAGAGATGTGATCTTAGAGAACAGGGGCAAAGTCGGGGGGGGGGGGGGGGGGGGGGGGGGGGGGGGAGGAGTTAGATCTGTTTAGATGGAAAACAAAGGAGAGAAAAATCAGACCAAAAGTTGTTATGATAAATTCTACGGGACAGGGATAACCAACTCATGTTGTTAGAGCACACGGCATAATTGCTCTCTGATGAGAGACGCTGTCTGCATCAGTGCTAAATTGGTGAGAACACAAATATTCTGTCCTGAGGCCAATGGGAACAGAATTGGCTCTTCAGAAACAAYGTTGCATGAAAGCGACAAACAACGGGGTTTGGAGCAGGGACAGATGGGCAAAAATGTCCTGACACCAAGAAGGTGACGGGCTGGGCCCAGCAGAAATGGGTAGAGAAGAAGCTGAAGAGAGTCCAAATGGGAGACTAACGCGTGCATTTAGATGGCTGCTAACTGGAGACGGAACATGCTTGGTCGCTACACAAAACCAAAAATGGGCAGGACTGCTCCCAAGAAGAGAAAGCAAGGTTCAAAGAGAGGTAAGACAATCCACTACTGGTAGGTCTGTTTGGACAAGAGAATTAAAAATCCAAGATTTAAAAATAYGTACTGTTCATTTCAGAAAAAAATGCAAAAGCAGCTTTTAAAAGTACGCTTCCACTAGTTGACAGGAGGGGGACTCCCAAGCGCCCTAGAACTGCTGCAAAACTCCTACAGCTCTAAGAAGTGACCGAAAGATTTTGTGAATTCTAAACCCTTGGATTTTCCCATCCCAACTTACATAGGAGTTTTACATACAACTTTTCCTGCTGTTATTTTTCTTTTACATTTTGTAGGTAACACAAGGCAACAAAAAAGAATAGTACTCAATATGAAAATATCCTGCTCTTCAATACAGTGGATCAAAGCAAAGCTGAAACAAAACTAGAGGGAAACATCAATTGTAATCTAAATTATTTTTTCAAAACGTAGCACTGAAAAAGCCTTAGCTGGTTACAATATTTATGATTTCACATGTATGCTGATGCACTCTTTAAAAAAAAAAAAAAGAAAAGGTATTGCAGAACGTATGGTAGTGATAACCATTTTCATATTTCGTAAGGGAAGCTAGTCATTGCATTCACATGTCATTCTAGTTCAGTCTCCAAATGTGAAACAAGCAGAAAAGCAGATTAGTAAGAAGGGTAATCAGTTCTGAATGAAATCTGAAGGCCTTTAGTTTTTTAACAATTTTATTGTTCTAAACATCTTGTAAGGCTGTTAAACTAAACTATTGTAAATAGGCTGGCCCTATCGCATAGAGATCTGTCATACATAATACACTGGACAGACAGGGCTGTCTGCAAGATCCCTCAGCCCCCTTTACCAAAACCAGCTTCAAGGAACACATTGTAACATGCTTTAGGAAAAACCTAAATTTCTGTCTTCGAGCTGAAAAGTTTTGAATACCTCAGGTAATGAGACTTCAGGAGAACTCTCTCCATAGACTACCAAGGCATCAGAATCAACCCAACTTTAGCATAATTCTGGAAGGTCTCTCTCTTTCCTTAGGCTTCTCTCAGGGTTTGTGATCATGTTTGAGAGGAAGAGTCTTTTCCATTTGTTTGGTTATTCCTTACATAAACTCTGACACGTTTTGAAGCTGTGCTCATTGTATAAATAAAAATATTCAACCAATAGTATACGGAGAACTTTTGGACTGGAGGTAAAACATAACAGGCAGATAAAATAGCATCCTTCCCCTGCATAACAAAACATATCAGAAACAACGCTTTTTCGATCCTTCCTGGACTACAACCTACACAACAACCCTCAAAAAAAGCTGAATATTTCGCATCAACCTCAATGCAGAGAGCACTCAAGTTCAGAGAGAGAAACGTTGGTAACATGTTGTGCATTGTGACAGTATTGGCATCCTTCAATTCCGCACCCACTAAGTGTCACACAAATGAAAAAGACCTTTGGGCCAGCCCACATTGTTCTAAAGAAATAAATAATCAAAAGAATAATATTTGAAGAGAGAAAATCCAACTTCTTAACCCTCTTTAACTTCTCATCTTTATCAGAATGTGTGATTACAAATGATGCATAATAACAGAATTGAGAACAGGCTCCGAGACAGGTAACTCGCGGAGAGTGAGACAAGCCAGTATGTTAAGAAAACAGAAAACTAGACAAACATGCTAGTGCTGCTTTTTGTTTTCTACATGTTCAACCTGCTTTAAAGGGTTTTCCATCACCAGGTGTATTACAAGAGTTTTCAGTTTACGTAGAGTCATGCAAATCAAACTAAATGAAAGCTGCAAACATAGGATATATGTTAGTGGTTAGTAGAACGCAAAATGCAAATCTATCTTTGCCTTTTGTATTAGTAACATAAATACATCTTCACGCAAGCTTGTTTTACTTCTTATTATATAAATTCTTTGCCAGTTAAAATGGTCCCAGTTCAAAAGTTAGCCCTTTTCTGAAATGGAGCACAATTCCTACATAACACACAGTATAGCTTACAATTGTCCTGGATTGTCTGGGACAGTCCCACCAGTGACCAAGTGGCCCCGTGGTGTGGGAGCACTGCTTTTGGAGCTCCCACACCGCGAGACTGCTCCTGCCGCACCTCTCATTGGCACCCCACTTCTGTACCATACAGGCAGAGCAAAGAAGAAGATGCCAATCAGAGGAGCAAAAAAGGAAGAGAAAAATAAGGGTGGGTGGGGAGGATGGGAGGACAGACATGGAAAGGGAGAAGAAGAAAAACAAGAAGGTTGGGGAGAGGAGAGAGAAACAACAATCAATTAATTATCTTAACCAAATGCAGCAACTTATACAACCGCAAGATATTTAAAAACCGTTCCTCAGCCTCATCTCTCCTGTTATTTTTCCATCCTAAAGCTGTAACTGCTGACAGAGACAGTAAATCTTGGGTCCCCCACAAAAATACCAGACCATGATTTATTTCAAATCCTGCAAGTAAAATCTATCACGTAACTTGTACGTTCCTCCAAGATATTTGCAGAATCATTATTATTTTCATTATGTAAATAAATGAGACAGGAAAAGTACATTTGATAAAGGGCTTTCATTTTCTTTTCTAAGGAAAAACCTTAGTGTTATCCCCAAGTTTGTCATATATAAGTTTTTTTGCCCTTCATAATAATGAAATTTCTCCACCCAGTTTGCTTAGGGGCCCAATACTCTGGAGATCTGGAGAAGGCCAGTGTAATACAGATTTCCTTTCCATCTTGCTGGATTGTGCTAAGCACAAAGCACATGCTAGGTAGTAATAAAGGATGCACAGCAGCTGCTCAAAGTCACAGTTATCTTGTATTGAGTATTACGTCAAATCTGTCCTCCGACTCTCCCATGATGGGGGAGAGAAGGGACAAGAATTGCTGGCTCCTCTCTTTTAACAAAAAAACAGTTGAGTAAGTCTTTATATTAATTTGGGGGGAGTCATTCGTGAATTGTTGATTCCTTTCCAGAAGGGTGGTGTTTGTTGCAAAGCTTCCCCCTCATAACCCGGCACTGCCTGTATCAGCTCTCAACCATGTACTTGCAATCTTCTCGGGAAACACATCACAGTTCCTGAGATCAAACTCCTCCTGAATTGTAYGATGATTTGTTATTTCAAGAGAGGTAATGGACTTCGAGTTTTTCAGATTCACCACTCTTAATATTACAGAAGCATAGAGTCCTGCAAGCTTATTCTAGCAAACACAAAGGCTAAAAAGATGGAAATGTAGCTATAATAAAGAGGAAAATAAAACGGCCATCTTCTTGAACAAAAACTGTCTCCTAGTTGTCACAGAGTGCCTTTGAAACGTATTTATATTATATAAGAAGGGAAATAACTTTTAAAGCAACAACTCACCTTCTGAATATTACTATTTAAAGAAAGAAACATAGTGAGCTTAAAGTCTTTGGCCCCCAGAAGCAGCTTGGAGCAACAGCCCCAGCTATTCCTGTCTCCTGCTTGAGCTGGAAGCTTGTTTTTCTCTCTTTTTTTCATTTCTTAATTTAAACTTACTTTGTTTAATTCTGGTTTCTACCCACTATACCTATGAATAAGTCACAATTTTTTCTTTCTCAGACACACAATGAAAATACAGCAAGGGGGACATTTCTTCTTCTTAGATCCTCATTGCATTTTGCAGTGAAGTGGACCAGCAGTTTTTCAGGTCCTGTGATTAACTCACTGCTGCTAACTTAAACGGCTTTCCAGCTTGTAACATAATTTTCAAAATTTACACGGTATGTAACCAATCTCAGAGTATTCACAGGATGCACATCCCATCAGATGCACAGTCCTCGGGGTCTTCATACAGACATAGGGCTCAATTACAAAGAGGAAAGATTTGGGATTTGGGATATTTTCTCCAGACAATCTTCCTCCTCAAAAGACTACCAGGTTTTCCCACGTACCTGCCTGAAAGAGAATGGAATGCATCCTCTTGGTTCCCTTCTTCATATCTGAAGGGACTGGGAGAGGCTACTTCAGCTGTGCCTTTTGCAGAAAACGTAAAGCTTTGTGAACTGGCTTCAGTATTACTTGTTGCCATCTCACTCAAGCCTGTGCACAGAGATTTCAAGACTCCACGTCCTGAAGACCCGCTGATTTAGAACTTAGGTTTTCCTGAACACTGACAGTTGAGTACTCGTAAGCTTTTAATTTTGTCTGGCTTGATCAACCATCCCTTTGGACCCTTGTAGGTGCAAAGAAAAGTCAGCCCAGTGCTTTCAGGAAGCTTTTAGATATGGTCAGACAAATATGTCATTAGCCGTTACATTCTTTTGTATTCTCAGGAACAATGAAATCTGGCACAACTATGAAGCTTGCTTCATAATTCATATGTCTTTGAGAGAAGTCAGCTTCACCTTGAAGCACTCATAATTGGGAGTGTCGAGATTCTGCATAAATTGTGCGCATATTGGTACAAGTGTGGCCAAAAATTGAAGGCTTTGACAATTGCGGTAGCCAACACATTAATCTCATCTTACTGCATCCAAAACCCAGTACCTTTCACAGCCTAAGGCCCTATCCCAGCACAACACCCTCAGAAACTGCAGTTTTGCCTACATTTCACCRTAAAATTTCTGCTTCTAATTGTTTGACTATAAATTCTGGTAATTTATATTAATCCGATGAAGAAAGGGAAGTGAATATATCTTTGCCTAACAAGCTATATATGAAAAGCATGGGATCTGTTGACAAATTTATCAGAACAGCAAATTCCAAATACCAAAGATGTGATTCTATTGAAGTAGCTGTAATTAAAAGAGGACATATAAAAAATGTGAAGAATAGCTGTGACTCTTTAGCAGAAAAGATGGAAAGGAGAGTTACAAGGGTTTATTTTTAAGCTATTTTAAAATGAAGTAGAAAACTATTGGTTACTTAGAGAGAGTAAGAAGAAAAAAAAAGATACGGAGAATGTCAAAACCTTCCTTTTTGCTCTCTTCAGTCTAGAACTTGTTATGGGATAGATTATTCCTTCAGATAGGCTACAGTATGCTATTTTCATGTACAGTCACTGTGAAGAACCTATTATGGAAATCGGAGGCAACCTCACTGCAGAGGAGGTGTCTACCCATTTAATTAGGCCCACCAGCTATAAACAGAGTGGGTAGTGTGGAAACACTTGGGCGTACTAGAGGAGCTTCCAGCTTCAGTGTTGCTTTGTAGTGTTGGATAGCACAAAGCACGTTTTCCCTGCATTATGGATTATCAGTGTTAGTGTGACGAACAGGATGCCTGCTTCATTTGTCTTGTTATGTGTTGCTTTGCAGGTACTGTATGTTTTGTTAAAAAGGTTGAATAAGGCAAACTGCCTGTGCATTTCAGGGGGTGCCTTCCTCCACAGCAACACAGCATGTTCAGCTGAATCAGCTTATGCAGCGTAGGACTGAGAACGTGGACAGACTCAAAAGTCAGGAAGCCTGAAGTGTACGTGGCAGACTGAGACGCTCCCCTGAGAAGCAGGGTACTTGCTTGCACGTAACCATGGCCAGGTTTCAGAGAAAGAAAGCTTCCTAGGGACCCAAAGGGACTGTGGTGATTTTCACTCCTGGACTGAAAATAGTGCTGAAAAGCTGCAGAAGAGACTGATGCTTATGCTCATRTTGTTGGTAATTCACTAGTACAAAACAATTGTAAGCCCAGCTTAATCGGTCAATTAAACTCACTCTACAGTTGCTTTTGCATCATCAAAGCAGAATAAAGCAGCTGGAAGGTACAAGGGTTTCTGGTGTAAAACATCTGGCCATTGTACCATTGGCACTTGTTATTTCATGTGTAATAACAATTTAGCAGYATTTGCCCAAAATAAATTTTTCTCCTTTTTTAACTCAATCTCAAAACATTCATGTTTACTAGATAATGCACTATGCCTTTTTATAGAAAAATGGAGTAACAAAGACTTTATATGAGTAAATGAAAAAATGGAAAGAGATATCCTTAAAAGAAGGGGAAAAGAAATGGTTATAGTCCAACATTTTGTTGAAAAAAAATCACTAATCCTCCTGCTGCATGTTTTTGTTAAAATGGTGTAATGAAAAAAATAAAAGGGGTGCAACATTTTTCTTCTCATTTTTCACACCCAACATTTGCTCTCCTATTCAAATACCGAATGARAAATTATTAATTATTACTTTCTGTCCATGATGTTCAGCACTCCATTCTTTGAGAGCTTTAAAAACCATAAACTAATTTATTTTTCAAAGGTCTGCATGAGATTAGGAAGTATTACTAACTCCATTTTGCGTCTTGCAAATCAGGACATCAAGGACATTTTTAAAGCCAAAAATCTCAAAAGTTGCCACTAATTTTCAGTAGTCAAGTAAAAGAACCTTAGACCTTAATCTGTTCAATGTAATTATGTGTTACATGTTTGTTCAAAGAACTCCTTATATGATCTCCACTTGCAGCTGTGAGTATGCAGTTTTTCTGCAAATCCAGCCGCACTTCTCTCAGCTGCCAGCAGGAAATGAGGTGCATGGAGTTAGAGGCTGCTTGTAAAAATATTCTGTTTGCCAGCCATCACCAAGAAGCTCTGTGACAGAAGCAGGAACAGCAAGAAGGCAGCTCTCCACAGGCTCCAGAGCACTCTCTTCTTGCCATCCCCACCTCTTTCTACACACAGCTCGCTCATCTTTTGCAATACCTGCAGCAGGGATCCTACAGCGCAGCAGCGCTTACTTCTGTACCCGCTGTATTCCCTGAGGACTATGTATCCTGCTTTCTAACTAGGGCAGGATCCCTGTGGGGAGAACAATATGCCATCACACTACTGGTATTGTTACTAGTCATGAGTTCTGGGTAAACTGAGGGGAAACAACTAAGCTTAAATTCTTTCTGTGGGTTAACCCACAGCGGTCCTTTTTGTCAGTGCCGAACATTGGGCAAAAGCAAGAAAACTTGTGATAAAAGAATGACCACTTATAAAAAGCAATTCTATCAAAAGAAACTGCATGGATTCACAGTTGAGGCATCAACTGGATTCACAGGTGTAAATTTACTGTACAGGTTTTTATTCATCTGAACTCATATAGTAACTGTCAGCATTCACAGGCTCTTATCCTTCCTAAAGCTACATCCCAAAAGGGGAGTAAGACACCCATGTTACCAATAAATGCCACAGCCATGTGATCAATGTGGAGCATACTTTAGGGGAGTATGACACCCATGTTACCAATAAATGCCACAGCCATGTGATCAATGTGGAGCATTCTTTGCACAGATATAATGTGCCAAGATCCAGTTCCAGATTACAAAGGGGAATGTACTTTACTGGTTATAGAYAATACTGTTGTGTCCCAGCAGTCCTGTCCCAGTCAGAGTTTTTACTCACCCACTCCCCTAGGTCTGTGTTTCACTGGACCTCACCCTCTATGCTTAGGCTCTTACCTCTTTTCTTTACTGTCCTCTCCACTACTGTTCTCCTTCCAGCTTATTTTTTTCAGAATAATTCAGCCTAGGGCCAACGTGTGCCATGAGAAATTTCAGCTTTAACAGTAACAACCTGACACAATTATAAGCAACTGAAAATCTTTCAATTAAAACACCATCAAAAGCCTTAACTACAAAGTATTTACAAGCTCACCCTATCACAAACGCCCTGCTGCAGACATATGTACAGCTACACATACTAATTAGGAAAGACTATAACTGCTTATGTGAACAGCAGAAGACAACGCAACACTCACAGGTGTTTTACTTGCATATACATATTTTTCTCCATCACATTAACACGTTGTACCGTATGAACACCATTTTAAATGTTATCTTGTGAATTTTAAAATTCCTGTCTTACTTCTAAGGACTAATTTCAGTTGAATGAAAAAGATTCAGAGGAATGCAATGTACATTTGGAAACGAATGCCTTTGTGTGACATACCTCTCTTCTACTGAAACTTCCTTCAGCTGTTGATGTGGTTTTGTCCCTTCCATTTCTCGGATGCTTACTGCATAGATCTTAGTGGTATAGTCAATTGCTTTTTCTCTTGCAACATCACTATCATAACCTTAGAAAAATAAAACATAAAATAAAACAAACTATCCTTGTTTCATAGTGGAAGAGCAGAAAACAAGATGATCTGCACCAATAGAAGGAAGGAAACAAATCCTACCAAGCTCTCCCTACACTGAACTTTAGCACATGAAAGCTTCTTGCCCACTTCAAGCTAAACGCCTGCATGAGTCTCTGTGGAACAAAGACAAATTAAAGATGTATTTTACACAATCCTTTTTACCTCCATCTTCTTCTGCATCTGTGTCTGATTCTTCACTATCAACCAGCTTACTCTCCTGAATGCCCAAAAATTCTCTGGTCCAGATCATCAAAGCTGTATCAGCACCACCTACAGTCAGCAGCACAGAATCATTGTGTAACCACCGCACATTGGTTACCTGTGCGCTGTGACCCACATACTTCTTGAATTTTGCATGTTGGCCCTGTAGCACAAAGAATTTGCATATTAGCAGTCTGACATATTGCTAACAGCGTCTTCCTTAATTCCTTTTCTTGTGCAGTTTCTAATCACAGAAATAAATACCCTTATTACCTTCACTGGATATGAAAAAAGCTTCACAAAACCAAAATCATCTCCCGTAGCTAATAGTGTTCCGTCTTTTGTAAGACTAGCTGCATTTACAACGGTGACATCGCTGTGCATAGGCCAAATTCCTTCACAAGTAGGACCAAGAACACACGTCCAGGTGTCCCACTCAATCTTCTCTATCTGCAATCAAAATTTCCCCAAAAGAAGTCATCTTAATACATAACAAATACACACTGGTTTTATGCGTATACTTGTCTATGTTTGCTATTAACTTAATTTTTTTAGCGTTTTTAGAAACTGTTCACTGTTTCCAGCTAGTTAATACAAACTGCGTATCTTCATCAAAAGGCTTAAAACTTTAAACATTCCCGCTTTCCCAAGGTAGAGCATGATTTGGATACAAATCTCCTTAAAGATTTTCTGAGGTGCTAAACATTGGCAGTTTTGTAGAAGAATTATGTGTCACAAATAAGCAACATCCTTAAAAGCCAGGTCATACTGTTTAAAGATGGTTTATAACCTGTATGCACACTGATTACACAGAAAACAGGTGATTGTTCAGGAAAGGGGATTATGGGAAATGACTGCTATTAAACAAACAAAAATAAATGTAGAGATACAAACAGAAACTTGCAAGTTCTACCATTTACAAATGCTAGGAAAGACACTGTACAGAATGATTAAATAATTCTAATTCTAACCACTGCAAATATAGTATTTTAAAAGGAAAAAATATACCATTTGAAGACAAAATATGCTATTTTTCAACAGTCCAGAAAAATAACTTTCACAGTAAAAAATCCAGTAAGCATAATTCGTACCTCAGCAATTCTTATAATATGCCTTTTCCCCCTTGGTGCTTCAAAAAATAGTTGTTCTTTGGCACCAGAATTGACTTGCAATAACTTTCCTGGATACGAAATAAGAGTTTATTATGAATCTTATTTGTTATTATGAATATTATGAACTTTCTTTTGATTGAGTGAAGAGATTTCTGGGAGTAAGCTAAGAAATTATCCTCCAGAGAGTTATTCATAGCAAAAGTAAAACAGATGCTTAGAATCACTCTCATAAGAATCCTATACTCCTGATTCACTGCAGAAGGAATATTTTAAATACCATCCAACATCCTTAAAAAAAAAATCACTGTCTTGCAGCAAAACACTTTCTTCTGATAAGAAATATTTTGCTTGTGTTTCCATCATCATGATAATGGAAAGTAAAAAAAAAAAGCGTATGCTATTAATTTTCATAACAATTTTGCAAGACAGCTTTGCCAAAAGTTAAAAACATTGCAAGCTCCTGTCTATTTTGCACTGCCTAACTGGCATATAGTCCAGCTACACACCAAACTGTCCTTGAACATGAAGTTTACCATACCAATACAAATACTATGATATTATGAAGATAATCCTGTATGCAATTGATAATATATTAGCAAGTGTTTGTGCATGAAGCAGCAAAAAATGCTTTCAAATTCAGTTTTACAATATTTCTGATATAAGAAAATCAAAAGCATTTTCTGAATTTTTCAAATTATAACAACTGTACTAGTGTAAGAAATCCTGTGGGGATTTATTATCATAAAAGCAGTTCTACAATATCTAAACYGCATAACTGCCAGGGAAAGCACTCTTTTACTGAGAAACACTGGATTAGATTATCAACTGATATGAACTAGTGAAATTCCAACGTTGCTGTATTTTGACTGGGCATCTTGCCCTTTGTTACATGAGCTATATTCGGTCTGTTGGAATCACTGACACAAGAAGTGCAATATGGGACTATAGTAGTATCATGCCCTTCCTATCTGACCTATAAGACGACCTGTATAAGACAGGTTATACAATTTAGTATATTAATCCTTTACATCTAGAAGTTCAGTTAGAGTTTCCAATAAATACCATTAAGTACACAAAGAATTTTCAGTTTTCTTGTACTTTATATCTGCACATGTAACACATCCAAGAACTGGCTACTACAGATATACAGGTATTATCAGACAAATTGCTATTATTATGCGTACACCTATCAGTACCCAGGTTATCAGGGTTGTCAGCAGGCACACAGTGCCAGCTCAGTTGCAGCACGGCTTACTAGCTCAAGAATGGCACCCAGACCTGAATGGGTTCTGAAAGGAGGCTAGCTCCTGTTGTTGTCAGTGAGCTTGCACCACGTTTTGGGACTAGCGCAACAGGGGAAGCAGGGCTCCGACACACAGGTGGTTCCACACAGAATCATATTAGATCTGGGAAGGCTTATTTGCATGAGCTCATTATCGATCCTGCTAGACTTAATTAGTTGTGACAATAACACTCCCTAACTTCATTGCCGTGATTGCCATGTAACGCTCAGCAAAGAAGAAAGGAAATCGGACATAAAAGGTGGAAAAGAAAAATGTGCCACACACTACAAAACTATAAAAAGAACAGGGCAAAGAAAAGCAGTATTATGTTCATAAGTGACATTTTAGTCATATGTTGTCAGCAGTGCAGTACCACGTACTCTGGTACAAGCGCTACAAGTGAGGATGAATTCCACCAACAAACGTAATTGCACTGAACCCATATGGTGCTTGATGTTGAAAAATCATTTGCATTAGTAGTTACAGTTTCTCTTAGTAACTGGTATGAGAACAGTTTTCTGACATTCTGTTTTGCAGGCATTTTAAATCTGTTTCTCTGGTCAAATATTTTACCTCTTGAGTCCCAGTCAATGTGTGTGATATAGCTAGATGCACCTTTACAAATGCCAACTCTTTTGCTGGTAAGTACATTGTAAATATCTACAAAATTATCATGGGAAGCCACAGCCAGGTACTTTCCTGATTCTGTAAAGAAGAGACACTGAGGTTATTAAAGGTGTACATGTTATAATTATTATTGTCATGCATTTTTACTACTGTAGTGCATCCAAAGGCACGAGGTTAGGGGTGGGCCCCATTATACTAGGCTGCATACAACCTACAGAATTCTAAAGTATTTAAATGCATAGAGCACATATAAAGCCAGGCTAACTTCTGAACATTCAATCTTATGTCTAGAGGAGAAAAACAAACTCCAAGATAAACACTGCCCTTTCACTTTATCACCTGATTATACCTCGTGAAAACTTTATATCTGAGATCATTTCCTTTCTGTGGTGAAAAGAGACCATATCTTCAACAGTGTCAGCATTTACCACCAGAAAACTCCCATCATTCAAACCTACAGCCAAGGCTTTCCCATCAGGAGAAAAGGCACAGCATCGTCCACCTACAAAAGAAAATGGAAAGGAGTATCTTAAGGTTTACAAACCTGGGATTGAGAAAACCATCAGTAAACTGCAACTGAAAAGTTTTTACATCAAGTATATACTTCTAAAACAGATTTGTTATTTGTTAAAACAAATATGTGATAGGAGGGCTATGATTACTGTTTTACTGAATGGGAATGTACCCTCTGTATAGGCTGTTCTTGAGTTGACAATGGTGATTTGATCAGTCTTGAAATGGGTTTAGGTGCAAATACCACCTTCCAACTACGTTCTAAACACGCACAAAAAAAAGAAAAAACCCAAAACCATGCAGAAAGGAAATCCAGATGAAAAATTGAAAGACTCATTACAGGCAGCATAACCACATGTCTTTCAGGGATACTACACTTGAAAGCTTCTTCGATATGACTGAATAATGGTTCCTTTCAGGTGGAGCACATTTAAAACAGAGATGTACTACACTTCCTCCACTTACTTTTTGCCTCAACATTATTTCTGACCACACTCTCTCATACAGCTATCCTCATCTGTCCCTGAGTTCACCTCTCCAAAACATTTGACTCTGTTTTCCCTTAGCCAGTTAGAGTTCCTGCGCTCTGGATGTGTCACTGAAAACGAAGCATGTTGAATTTATACCATAAAATTACCTGAAGGATATGAATGAGTAAATTAAATAAGAGTAATTTTGAGAAGGCAGCATTTCAACATAGCTCATCTACTTTTATACAGAGGAGAAGGCAGGAAAACTGTTCATTTTCAGAGAAGTTGGTATAACATCTAAAGTTCATACTGCCACTGAAGGCTGATTGTGCTTAACATGCAGAGAATTTTACATTTGTATTTATAAGGAAACTTTTTAATGTCAGCAACAAATATGATGGCCTTAAGTATTCTTAGGAAGGAAAATGATTCTGAGGTCAACTCATTCTCCTTGGAATCAGAGGAAAATAGATTAAAATTCATTTTATTATTATTCATTACAATAGATTATAATCCTTTTTCTTTCTACCCTTTTCATTGACTTGACACACGCCAAAGACAATTTACTTCCTATGCTTCCAATTTCTTAATGACTGTGTCCTCTTCCTACCTAATTAATGCCTGTGATATGCACAGAAAGCAAAGATGGAACGGTTACAGAAATAGAGTAGTACCATTACTATCACAGTGTATGGCCAAATGAGAATTTACCTTTTTTGAGTTTCCTCACTGCCAGCATGCGGTGCTGGGATGAAAGTTCCCAGATTCGTAGTGTTTTATCATCACTCACTGTTGCACAGACAGGCAAGAGAGGATGAGCTGCCAAGCCCCAGACTTCTCCTTCCATATGTCCCTAAAGGAAATAATTTAATGTAAGAGAAAATAATGCATTCGGGTTTATGTAATGTGTTCTAGCACTTGCCCTGCCTCCCTTTACAAGTCTCAGGCAATAAGGCTTTCACCATCTCCACTCAAAGATTTTCCACATTCAGAGAGACCTGAATGTCTGGTCTCTTTCCTCTGATAAACATCTAAAATATACTCTTCCATAGTCTCCTCCACTACTACTAGCTGTAATTCCTGTTCTTCCAATACTCTCTCTTCCAGACTTGAAATGAACAGGAAATAGTTATGCCCCAAACAGGACTTTATCCTGAAATCCTAATATGGGCTAATCTGTCTTCAAGGTTTATGTAATTTTTTAGATCCTGGAGAACTTGTTTGCCCAACATACACATACTTAGTTCTTTTAATCTTTCCTCAGAACTCAGTTTTCAAACTTTTTAATCACTCTTCCTGCTTTTTCTAGATCTCCTTCAACTTGCATACAGCTTGCTGGCGCTGTATTTCAAGGTTAAACATTTCTTACTATTCTCAGTCTGGATTTCAGTTTGGTAACTGGCATTTTTGTTGAGATGGAAAAATACCATTAAAAGAAAAAGGGGAGAAACTGTCATGACATCTTGATTACACCTTATGTATTTTCTATTTTGGCTCAAGTTGATGCATACAAGCATGTAATTTAAGATGGATGACAATTATAACACTTCTGTTTATTAGAAAACTCACAGCAATCGGGTAATTTTAAGGTAATTTTACTATCTCGCAACCTTACTATTCATGTGAAGGGAACTATATTAGGATGAGATTGCAATTCCAAATTAGTGAATGAGTTAAATAATTTATAAAATACAACTTTGCACATTTAGGTTAGTAAGGCTGTCATGCAGGCAATACAAATTTGAAAGATTACTTTACGTGATCAGAACTAACTGGAAAGAAAAATACCAAAGAAACAATATTTTTGTAAAAAACAATGTTAATTTAGTCAGTTATAGAAAACAAAAAAATAAAAACTTGACAAATTATAATTCAGTAAATGATATATACAATTTTCTACATACAGACATTAGGGTTATTCAAGACACTAAACCAAAGCAACATCAAATGCATCAGTGGACATGTACATGAAAATTTTTTAACCAAACTTCACAAAGTACTTTGTCTTGCAAAAAGAAGTCTCATCATGCTTTGCAACACATGCAATGACAACTGCGCGTCGCTGTAGAAAGCTGTCATAACTCTAAAACAGTTTTTCACAAATTAAAGTATAGGATCCTTCAGAACATGCTCTCTCTCTATATATATCAGTAAAAGCAAATAAATGGAACCACACTTRTGGTGTTAGCTCTACTCTTCATTTTTCATTTTTATGTTGGGTCCTAAACTAAAATGTCTAAAAAATTCATAAAAAGTCTCCTCAGCCTTTGAACTTAATGGACTGTTTGTTTTACCTTCAGAATTCTGTAATCCACAGTGAATCTCAAAGTCATTTACATAAGAAAGCATCAACTTCTGCCTGAGCAAGGAAAGGAATGGTGGCCAACAGGATTAATGAAAACAGAACGAAAATGACTGGGAAAATCTTATCATGTCTTGTATTTCTACAGGGAATATTTTGATAGGGAAGATCCATACAGTACCTGAAYAAGTAGAGTCATAGGACCACTTTTATCAATTTCAAGTATCTCTCCATTTTTAGTTCCCACTAGTATATGCCCATGTCCTAGACTGATGGCTCGAATAGAGGGATTGTCTTCTAAGAGTAAACCTGAAGAATACAAAGATATTAATTTTAGGTTTTTATTGTGAAATCAAAAAGAGCCTCATATCACCTATAATTTATACAGCTTAGATCACCTATAATTAAAATCTGTTTAAAATCATGAAACATGAGACACACTTGCCTGATCAAATCACTAGATAATCCATGGATTTAATTAATAGTTCCAAGGAGGGAAGCTTGTGCTAGTTTACATTGTGGCAATATCAAGATTGATATTTTACTGCTTTAACAATGACAATGTATAGGGGGTTCAGATGCTCCAGCATCTGGACATTAATTCTGTGATTATCTGTGAATATCACTTTACAGACTTCCACACTGATACCTGGGGAAGTAGAATTTAACAGGTCTTTCCAACTCATAGGGACCCCGGTCTCACTACACGAAATTTGGCCAGTTGAGGAAGCTAGCTGCTAAACAGAACAGATTTTGGAACAGCCAGACTCACAAGCTTGTGACATTTCTTTTTAAAATCATTTCTTCAGTGAAAACAAAGCCAAATGTCACGGAATAGAGGAAGAAACAGCAGAACAAACTATAAATGGCAAAGATTGTGTGAAATACAACTTAAATCAATCGAAACAGAAAATTCCAGCACAGAGTACTAAGTAGTATATTACTGTTCCCTTTGTGTTCTGGTAAGATTTTACACCTATTACTGCCATTTTACCAGCCTTCATGCATATAGTCCTTATTAAAACACACTGAAAAATAATACCTTTAGAACTAGCAGATAGTGCTGCTCTTTTAATAGCGTACGTCTTCAGACATCTTTCAAACATATCATCCCAAAGTGCCACAATTCCATCTTTTCCACCAGTTACAAAACCCTGTACGATCACAGTATGAAAGCATACACAAATGTCAGCACTCGTATGTTRATATTTAAAAAGACATGTCCAAAGGCAGTATAAATTCTCCCCTGCATTTTACTCATGTGTCAAACTAAAAATACTGGAGCCTATACCTATGAAGAAAAAAATAGAAGGGGAGAAGATTTAGAGGGTTGCTTTTCTAGGGTTTTAAAGACTTATAACCATGCAGAGTGCATACTATTGTAAATAGTAATGCTGGCCCATAACAGTTTTCTGCATGTGGAAATAAGCTATGGAAAAATATGTGCTTCATCCTTAGAAGAGGCAGTAGTTGGTAATAATAGCGTCTCAAGTTATTCCAAATGCAATGGACTTAACAGATGCTTCAAACTGAGTTCTAATAATGCATAGGGACCAATTCTTTGATTAATTCCTTTAGTAGATTCTCTTTATCTGTGCCAAGTGAGTGCAAAACACAGCATAACTAACTAACCAACAAAAACGTAAGTGAAGAGGATGTTCAGAAGATAGAGTGCGAAGATCAAATAGAAAAATTGATGGAAAAGCTAGGAACAATCAATTAGGGCCAGAAAGGATTGAGCCACAGGGATCTTAACTGACCTTGATATATGCAGATGTTAATAGCTAATATTCTTCTTCTCATGCTATACTATTAAAGTTGAAACTATAATCTCAAAAAAGTATATTCCATTATCAACATCTTCAAATTGCCAGTGGATTTCAAGTGGCAAAACTTTGCCCCAACCTCATTTAGGAGATGTCAATAATATATTTTGCCATAGTTTCTCTTAAATTTTTATTGATGCAACTGAAGGAAAATACTTTTGATATCTGTAATCATTAACTCAGAAAAACAAAACCTTTGGAAGTTTGAAGTCTTGCTTGCTTAAGATACAGTGATAATATTATTAAAAAATTCATGCTTCATATTTTGGAAACTGATAATGCAAAAATATTTTTGGGATCAGGTTGAAGAGGCAATGAATGTTACTTGTTACTCTCCTGTGGTTTACAAACGTGAAAATGACACACATGAGCACAGGGAGAAATAAATTCAGAAAGGTCAGAAAGCTCTTGGTCAGGTAACGAGCACATATAATGTGGTGCTTACAAATACATGTCTATCAAATAACAGAACTCATTAATATTGGTTTTTGTGATTTTAATCACATTCAGATTCATCCAGTGCAACTTGTATTCTGTCATGGTTTTGTTTTATTAAAGCATCTTCAATGTTAGTGCAATGTAGAACAACGTATTGCTTACATACACACGCACAAAACCTGAGTAACTTCGTTGGGAGATGTGTTAGTTATACAYTCCTAAAATCCAGTATTGCAACAAAAATAATAAAGATGAACGGATCACATAAGGCCATAAATACCTTATCCAATGCATGCATGGCAAATACAGGTCCATCATGGGCTTTCACTGTCTTAAGCAACAGAGTATCCTTCCAGATATAAATGTCTCCAGTTGCAGCGCCAGAGAAAACTAGATCTTCTATTCGTCCATATGAAACACTCATCATAGTTTCCAATTTTCCAGTAGTTCCAAATGTTCCTCGTTTTGATGTAAAGCCTCCACCTGCAATATAAACAAAAGTAAGTCTTTTTATATTTCAGTTTGTAGCCATAGTGCTATAAAGGACAAATGTCTTGACCCCATCATCTCTTGTGATTGCCTAAGACACAGTAGGTAATAGAAATACTGAAAACATAGTGCACAAGGGAAAAACATAATAAAAGAAAGTCAATCTAGTAATGACAGTTTTGAAGCAGTACAGGCTCTATTTTTCAGATTGTTATTTCCAAGCAAATGATAAATTTTGGTGAGGAATTGTGTAAAAAGAATCAATACAATGGCTGGCAGAATATTTTTTGCACAGAACAGCCTGCCAAGCTCTTGCCAAGCTGCTTCTCTTTAGAGGTGACCGCAACTACACATGAGATACTAGAGGTTTGTTTTAGTTGTCCACTGGCAACCTGACAATTTGACAGCAGTTTTGCAGAATGAATGGCAGGATTTGCTCCTCTTCTGATTGTCAGAGAACCAAATTGCCACAGCCTTACTTTGGTTCAGAAAGCAGGAAGTAGCCATATGCGCCCATGAATTGGGTGCTTATAGACAAAAATACACATACAATTACCAAATAATATAGGCAGTGGTGTCCTTGCTTCAAGTCATCATGTATTTCACAGTTAACACCAAGCTGATAGTCCCAATTCCACTGAGCAAATCTTAATTCAAAATATACCATTTTTATTGCAAAGAGACTATTCTTGGAGTAAGATACTTCYTAATGCAAATGTAATAGAATTTGGCAAACAGCAATGCGAGTCTATTTAATTACTACAAAAATAACCTAAACATAAAAAATGCAGAAAAAAAAAAAAGTAAGTTTTAAACTGAGAGCACCTGAACCACTTGAACGCTGTAAAGTATGGTATAAGTATAGGAACTTCTTAAAACTATCTAATTTTGAGTTGTCTTAAGTTCTATTTTTAGCTGCCCTTGTGCCGCCTACCTTTGCTGAATTTGACACACAGAAGATGCTCTCTGAGATTTTTTTATTGAGTACTCGTGTAACGTGTATATGATTAAAAGTCATGAAGAACAAAAAATCCAGTCCTGAATAAAAAAATATCCTCAATCAGAAATCAACTTTGCTGTCTTTCTCAGTTTGACAGAACAGTCTAGACTGATAGCTACTTCCCATTCTCAATATTTTGCTTGCTAGTTTGCAGAATCTTATCCTGTTTTTAAATAATGGAAAACACATTTTCATTTTTGRTTATTTAGCAAAGGAAACAAAATTCCTGTGTCATACAAAAATATATTACCTTGATTCTTGTGATACCACATCATGATTTTTAGCCTAATGGATAAAATATAAATTACTATAACTGAACTTCTGCAAAATACCTGGTTCTTTATTTCTTTTTTGTTTTGCCCAGGCACGTATTTTAACGTGTTATGAGTTATTTTAACCATTAAGGTCCATCCTCAAACCTATCTTTCCAGCCTGGCACCTTGAAACATGTGCTTCCATCTCTGGAAGTCATCTCTGATGACTGAAAAACAGCTCTATCTGGAAACTGAGGGATTGCTGAAGTGTTACATCAGTACCTGAAGTGCAAACACTATCGTTTTTAGCAGYGTGCCAGAGGCACCTAAGATTCTTAGCTACCAGCTGGCATTTTCACAACAAGGCTCATAATCTGCCTAAGTGAATTACAGGACTGCATGTTTTCCGAGACCCAAGGGTGCTTGTTCAGGAGAATCCTTAATAGTACGACTTGAGTTAAAAAACAATTAGCTGGAAATGACTTCCAAAGAGAAAGGAATATTGTGACATTTGCTGATTCAGAGGTAGTATTTTGGTAACTAGAAAATTGCTTTACAAATAAAACAAATTCTTAAACTGAGAACATGATGTTCCTGTATTAAAAATATACACATTCTCACAAAAGTTAAATATAAAATACTCAATACAGTACCTGTTTGCTGCCAAAATTTGATGTGCTTCATCCCAACTGTGACTAGTTTGTCTACATGATGTGGATTACACTTCACTACAAATATTTTATCTTTATGGCCCCTGCAATAAAAATAGAAATTAAAAAACACGGTAAGGGATGACTTAACATTTCCAGCTCAATGGCATTTCATCGTATTGGACTAACCAAACATAGTCTTCAACAATGAGAATCTAATCACCATGACTGTCATACTCTTGGTGCAAATACAACAGAAAGGATCTATAACATACGAGGATTGGCAGACGAGTCACAGAGGCTATGTCTACATTTTCTCTATCATCATTACCCTATCTAACAAAAAGTTAAAGAGCCATATTTCTAATCTGCAAGAGTTTTGCCTTGGAAGTCTGACCCACAGAGTTGGCCGAACATATTTGAGCACACTCCATATAGGAATTAGACTACAGAAATGTGGTGAATAAAAATTGTCTCCCACTGGATTTCAGTTCAGTTAAGTCATAATGAAGAAGCAGGCAACAAAGGTCAATGTAATTAAGAGAAGGTATAAAGGGCAACATAAATATTTAAATGGATAAGAACTGAATAAATATTTAAAATCCTCTGTCAAGAAAAATGAGGAAGTCTTTAACCCACTGTGCTTCAAGAGGAAAAATAAAATAACAAATTATAAAATTATAATTTAGGGAACAGTTCATTCAGCAGCATATACATCTTCAAATTTAGTTCTCAGGTAATTAAAGTTATTCTTGTTGGAGTATGTATTTATGGGAATTTGTAAGTTTAAGTTTCACCATTGCAAAAAATATTCCCAGACGCAAAGTAGTAATTATTTCTATTKCAGTGTTTTATAAAACACCAAAAGCAAAAATCGCTAGCTTTTCAATATGAATTTTCAGGTTTTGTATTATGATAACGTCACTGTCGTCTGACAGGTTCAGTAGATCTGAAAAATCACATGGTTCTGATAACCCTCTTGGTTTCAGTATTTTCTTTTGGTGAATCAGTCTAGACAAAAACTGGTCCTTTACACCTTTGACATTTGAAGTACATCTTCTTGCAATTCCTCCTTCTCCTGTTCCTCTACTTTGCTATAATGATGCCCAGCCTTTCAAGTTCAGGCCGGTTATACTGCTTCTTCTGCAAGCATCTATCACACAGGCAAAACGTACTGCCCTGAGTCCAAAATCAAACTAATTGCATCCCAGAGAGGGTGTCCCCTGTAAAATGACAAGAGCACGTCTGCCTGTGTGATAGGATGAATAGTGCTGACACGTGAGATCTGGACTGTATGGCCTGCGTTTCCACCCCAATTTCCTACAATGGTCAGACCAAAATACGTATACAAGCCTGTGTAGTTTTTGTGTCCTTGTGTTCCGAGGGACTGGCACAGGACTTCTGCTCTTACAGAATGAAGAAAGGAGAAGAGCATGATGTTCACTGATTTAGATTGCAAATAAATTTGCCAATGCCCCCCTCAGCTCCCTTAGGGATTGCAGTCCACTAATACAAAACACTAGGATCAAATAGGACCAGCACTGCATCAGCATATAAGGCACGAGAAGCTAGTGAAAGAAGCTCAGATACGTTTTGATTCTAACAGTGTACGCTTACTCAATAAGGATTTTAATGAAACTAGACAGAAGATTGTAGAGCCAAGACAGAGAAACAAGCTGTATAATTTATCTAGTGAGCAATTAAAACAAATAAGAGTATATTCTGAACATTGAGACAAGAAAACTGAGAAGTCATGCTGAAATAAATCCCAAGAAGATTAAGCAAAAAGAATATTCACAAAAAATAAATATAAAACAACTACAGAATAAACATAATGAATGTTTGTACATAGTGAATGCACACTTCATTTTTCAGGTTTAGTCCTTTAGATGAATTCTTCTTGTGGGTCTATATGATTGTAAGGAGATGTCCTTCTCTTCTCCTTGTCTGCTAAGGCCATGTGAGGGTCACGTCTAAAATTTGGATGTAAACTCTCCTGTCTTGGTTTTTGTCTCTCTCTTTATATGTCCTTCTGTGCTTACCAGAATGGGGGACTTGCCTTTAGGCACTGCTAAAATATAAACAATAATTTAAATTAGAACTTCTTAGAAGAGAAACTATTTTTTATGCTCTCCGTGAGGACCCTGCATATTTTCAAAATAATAGATTAGCAATAATAGTAGATACATTGGGTACATATAGTATACACTGAGAAGAACCTGAGTACTTAATCTTATATCTCTCCTGTGAGCAACCAGAGACAGGCAGCCATACAGCCCATCGTTATCTTGTTTTTAAAAGCTTAGAAGGTCTCTATGGGAATATACAAGGTATTTCTTCACTTGTGAGTCTGAAGCGCAATCTGTCTGGAGACAGTAAAACTAGGATTGGAAAGCAAATTAATATGTCACGTTTTACAACACAGACAACACTGTTGCTAAGCAAGCTCTACATCACAAATTTTAAACAGGATTTAAAATCTTGCTGCCTAATAAACTGGATGTCTGAGACAAAATTATATAGCTAATGTAATTATGGTACACACACACTTGGGTCAAAACGTTTATTTATTCAGTAATGGTATACTACTAACAGATAGTGCTGCCAGGAGAAAATCTCATTATTTCTTCTGGAACATGTCACCACGTAATAGTGATAATAGTGTAATACATAAAAGTAAATTATCTTTTGCAGGCACTTCTTTGCAGTTATACTAATAATTTCTACTGACCAATGCTAGATGTTACATGGTTGCAGACAGCATATGAAATGAAGTCCTTGCCTTTCTGGTATGTAAGTCCATGCTTACATGAATTCTACACAATTCTACTATCTTGACCTTAGAGGTATGTTTGATTTGCTGGACAGAAACCAGGTTCTCAAACAGTTTGATTCTTATAACATACACAACTAGTTTAGTATAAAGAAAATATTGCAATTCAGTATTTTAGAAGAAAAAGAGCAAACATTTAAACCGTAATCCAATCCTCTTCCTAACATTGGTCCCTTCAAGCAATTGCAAAAGCTTCTTCACTACAGAGTTATTAGCTAAGCTTTCTGTTAGTAATTGCAAAGAGCAACTATCTCTGAAAAAGCTGACTCAGAAGGAAGGCAAGATCATTAGACCTTGAAAAATCTATTTATATAGAGGGAACACTTTTTTCTTCTTAGAAAAGTGATCTGCATATGTACACTGATGGAACCCAGCATATCATCTAATGCATAAAGGAAAATATGACATCTCTGATAACTTCTGCCACAAATCAGGAAATAAAATTGGGAGAAAATATTAACTTAACTTGAAAATCATTAAATAAGCTATAATATCRACGTAGCTATGCTAACAGAAAGGCTAGGGAACTCCTGACAGAAATAGTTCACAGGATTTCCAAACACTAAGCTGTAGATCCCAAGGTTTTTAATCTGGATATATTGCTCTGAAACACCATTCTGTTTCAGAGAGGTGTTCTGTTTTTTCCTATAAACAAAGTAATACATGTGGATGATACTATTCAGACAAATGTAATCACAGGGCACATTTATACAGAGAAGTATTCTTACCTGGTTGTCGCTAGCTTTTCTCCTTTTTTCCAATCCCAAAACACAATGGCATGATTATCATCTAGCCCAACAGATGCCAAACATTTTCCATCAGCTGTACAGAAGCAATACTTACTGTTAAAGGTGCTAAGGCTTTAGCTGAAAATGTAACAGGCAATGAACACAACAAATACACTGTAAACTGAATTTCAAATGAGTTATTATAAATGTAGTAAAAAAAGGAACTAATACTTTGAGAGATTAGAGTTCAGATTCACTGATGGCCTTCAGTTCCTAAAGTAGACTGCATACAGAATTAGACAAATGAACTGAGAAAACAGTCAACCTGCCCAACCTCTTCAGATGACTGAAGTCTATACCTGCTGAAAGTTTTATCCACAGGGAGGATTCATACTGCAATACTTAGCACCAAAATGAATACCTATGGGGTGATGACACATCAAATTGGAATCCATAGATTTCACAGAGCACACTACTAATCCATGACCTAGCCTTCCTCTTCTTAACTAAGGTGACTTTAAATATGGCATCACCCTTATCGGAGACAAAACAGGTAGTGTTATAGGTCACACAAGATTTTTCTGCTTACTTTTTAACTGGATGATTACAAGGCAGGCTATTCTTTTCTAGAAAAGGCATTCTTTTGACTTTATTATCTTCTATTATGTTTGTATGTCTGACCTAATTTAGTTTTTTTTATTTGTATTCCTTATCAAACCATTGATCTTTCCCAAAAGCAAACACAAAACATTCCTCTGTGTAAGTACAAGGAAGGCAAGTAGGATCAAACAAGACAATGAAAGTCAATTTCATAACGTCCAAGTACGCCAAAATCACATTACATTTTATTTGAAATACTTCTGATCAGATGATGCTTCTTTTCTTTTCCTTGAAATGGTGACAAGAATTATTAGTGTATAAGGAAATGGGTGGTTAAAAGTTAATAGGCAATGTAATGAAACTATAAATATGATAGAAAATTATAAGGCTAAAATGAACTGCTGGCTATCATCTCTTCTACTGCAGGAAAGACACAGCACTACTGATAATGAGAGGAAGAAAAGCAAGAACAGAATATCATACATAGTTCAACAGCACCTAGGCATCCTTGCTACGTGTATGAAATAACGATAAACAAGACCATTGTTAACAAACTTTGAGAGACAAACTACTGTCATGGAATTTTGAAAATTTTTAACAACTAAACCATAATTGCTGAAGTATATGATAAGAGAATTGAACGTTATAGGTTGTAGCAGGAGCTGATTACCTGATTTTTTTTTTTTAACTGAAGAAAAGTTAAAGGTGGATGAAGTAAAGAACTGGTGAGATGGCCAAAAGAGTGAATGAAAGCAATGATTTGAGAATGTTACTTCTTGTAGAAGTTAACAGATGTTAAGGACTCGGTGCTTAAGCATATTTGACTTCAAGAATAAAAAGAGTGCCACTGGTATAAATTACTCCATTAGAACTACTTCAAAGTTCATAAGGCTGAATAGGTCCTCACAGCTAGGCTGGGCTCACAGCATTTAGCAACTGAGTTCTATGAGAAGCAAGTCAAGAAGGAGAAGGGGAATTACAGAAAGAGGAAAAGAGTTCACAGTTGAATGAAACAGGCCTAGATGGAAGGAGAGTAAGTAGGCAGGAAGGAATGAAGTTGAAAAACAGGACAGGAAACCAAAACTGAGTTTAAGAAAAAAAAAAAAAAAAANAAAAAAAAAAAAAAAGAAAATAAAGACACAAACAAGGAGACACAAAAAGTTAATGAGAAAGGAAAGCAAAGGAGACAGTAAGAACTAATCTATAACCATTTTAGTGAGATAAAATGCTATGAACACAGATGATATGAAAGGTAAATATGCAGTAATATGTATTATTTAAGAGGTATATTTGTATATTTTGATGACAAGAATTATTTTTAGGGGTAACTCAATTACGTAAATGGAACACGGTTGACAAAATTTTGTTGGTAAGAATACAATTTAAACTTTATTCACTTGAAACAGGAGGTTTTATGCACTAATATGGGCTATACACTCTGATTACTATCCAAAATTATAAATGTTAAATTAGCCACCAGAGGGCACAACCAAACATTGCATGAATGAAATTATAATCTTTGAATCATAACATCATCAGATCGGTCCTACAAAAGTGACCCAGCCCTGTACAGTGTTTTCAGTAATGGCCAATAGCAGATGTTTTAGAAAGTGAGTAAGGGCAGAGAGAACTGGTAGTATAGAGTCAGCCGCCAGATCAAGTACAGTCAAGAAAGGTTGGGAGTTTTGRGTTTCTTTCTTTAAGCTTCAAGTAGTGCGTCCTGAACCTAATTTAGAAATATCTATTATTAACACAATGAAAACTCCCTACATAAGACCAAAGCAGCACTCTGATCCTGTAGTGAGGTGCATATTTGC
Source organism: Phoebastria nigripes (assembly GCA_035582835.1). Lineage (NCBI taxonomy): Eukaryota > Metazoa > Chordata > Aves > Procellariiformes > Diomedeidae > Phoebastria > Phoebastria nigripes. The sequence goes on from JAYKAV010003210.1 coordinate 905,853, forward strand.
ACAACTATCTGCTCCTCTCTACGCCAAGAATCTTAACTAAAGCCAGTTAGGAATGCAGTATGTGTGTTCTCAGGATCAGGTCCTAAAGCAACGCTGCAATGATGCCAGTGGTCGCTACTTTTTAAAAGAGCTTTAATATATTTGTACAGATTTATGTCCATAGAATATGTGGACAGCTTATTCTTTAGGCTTTTATAGAGGTACATGGATTCTACTACACGAAGTACTATTATCTGTACAGGAATCTAATTTTGGTTAAAAATGTAAACCACAAAGTAAGTATTTTCTAAATATATGAACGCTTGTTCAACTAGGGATCTTAATGAGAAGTTTCTTAACATCTATGCACACTATGTCAATTAGATCACCCTTATCCATTTTCCCTTCTTCTGGTACTATACCTACTTTCAGAGCTAGGTTACACGCCACAGTGGATCAGCAATTTCACATTTGAATTCCAGCTCTTGGATGAACACCAAGGCTCCTCTTCTGATAATGGAATATGACTCAGTTCCACAGACTTATCTTTGTGGAAGTAAAACTTCTTTCGTATATTCCTGTCTCATAAATGTGATCTATGTCCTAAGGAATTCTTACCAGATTTCTAGAGTGGAGAATATGAAATAAATTATGTTTAACTGAAAAAAAATCAGAGTTAAGAAAAGGATAGTTCAGCTAGAGTAATCTCTTTTTTTTTTTTTTTAAATAGAAAAAGGGAGAATGGATTTCTAAGCGTCTTTTATAAAGATGCAAAAGTATGTAAGTCACCACCATATGGATGTTTTTCAATGCTGAATAAAGGAATTACCCTTTGATAACTGAGACAACTTAGAGGTCATCCATCTCAGAAAGAAAAGTAGGAGAAACAGCAGACAACTGTTTGTCATACTTACTTCTTCTGTAAACTCACTGAAAAATGTGGGAATTGTTAGCAAATTTGAAGAATTGTATGAGCCTACAGATCACATTTCCATCTCATTTATACACTTCAGTTCACCATTCTGCCAGCTTTTAAATTATTATATCACCATGTAGAGAGCCACCAGAGTCCGAGCTGTACACTTGGTATTATATATTAGACATCACAAAAATCAATTATTGATCGATTGAGAAAAGGCCCATGACTGACTTTATGATACACACTATTTTTACCAAAACTGTCAGCAGACTTTTATGTAAAATTTGTATTGGTTGTAAGATTGGCTAGCTATTCAAATTAAGATTTCATCATAAGGATTGCTTTTTAATTAATCGTTTAAATAAATGTAGGTTGTGGCTTACCTGAAAAATCCAGTGCACACACCCCTCTTTGATGCTGGCCTTTGAGCAATGATAAACATTTCAGTGTCTGTGTGTCCCAAACATGGATAGCAGCATCTCTTCCAACCTAAATCAGAGGGTTAGTTAAAATATCTGCTCACAGAAGTTCAAAGCACACCAGTATCAGTAATTAGCACTACCACATCTTCAAAACGCTCCAGAGGTAACTACTTTTCCACTTGCCCTATTTTATCTTTTTCAAGATCTAGTTTCTCTTTTAGAGAAATATCAGTAGATATTCTCTAAAACATCAGTATTCAGTATGATATTAATTGTATCATTTATCATGATATATGAATATATATGAATATATCATATTCAGTACCAGGTATCAGTAGCGTGCCCAACATAAAATAGCCTTTATCTGAGTAAGGCTTTTGAATGCTACTACAGTACAAAAATACTGAGACTGACTAATGAAACCCCAAAATCTCCTAGGATGTAGATAAAATGCAGCTCCTGCATTTTACAGATGAAAGCAGAGGTTCAAAGTGATTATAAGATTTTTTGCAGGGCCACAGCATAAGATTGGCAGTTTTTCTGTTATATAGGAATGATTTAATAATCACCTCAAATAGTTTCCAGTCCAGTACTCCCCAGCAGTTTGGCAGGGATACAGGAAACAGTATGCAGCTTACCCATATTTAGGAGGAAACACTATACTGAAGGACAAAGAGAACCACATTTTTTTCCTAATTATACATTATAACAAGGGAATTTATTTCCATGTTTTGCTAAGATCATCACTTCTAAATACCCACCTGTCCAGTAGCAACATAGTCTTTCACTGGGTGAATGCTTAGGCTGAGGATGTCATCATCGTGACCAAGATACAGCCTTTGAGTGTGTTGTTGCCTATTATATACAACAGCTACAGCAGCAATATGGTACACTACTTCTCCCGTTTGTGTGTAGAACAAGTTATTTCGACAGTCATAGCCTCTATAACTGAAGTAAATACAAAACAAATTATATTCTGTTTCAAAACTATTCTGGTACTTTGTGTAACAAATTGTGCAAATAATTTGTGCATTAACTTGAATAGAGTACATCTGCAGTGTCAGCTTTGGCTCAAAAATATCATAGCACACAGGCAGAGAGAGAATATTCCCACTAAGTGCAGGCATTCATGAATCTTCTCATGGTTTACTTTGCACCTAACTCCTAAATTAGTACTAATTTCACAAAAAGAATATATAATTCACATATAATTGTGTCCAAATCAGTTTTACAGGGACTTGGGTTCAAGCAGAAATCTATCAGGCATTTTTACAAATCACAGCTATCACGATCAACTTAACGGAGAACCTTTGCTCCAGGAAACATAAGGTGTAGTGAAAGCTAGTTTAAAATGTAATTTTGTAAAATGCAACGCTGATGTATTATTTATTATACGGCTACAGTATTATAACCTTCTCTTGTTCCTTAACAAATACAACTGAAAAAAGAAAATCTAGGTCTGATATTCCAAAAATTGCCTACGGTAATAATGACAAACAAATTAATTGTGGGTATGTACTGAAAATTGCTTTGCTAAATGCTCTGATGTGAGTTGATTAACATTGCTAGGATGTTTTAATAATCAGAAAAAACAAGTATTATCTAATATTACTCTACCCATGTATAAACTGCAACTTTAAACTGTCCTCAGGCGCTCGCTCTCTTTTAAGGAAGGGCACAGAATGGTTTTTCTCTTTACTTTGCTGTTTCAGCTGAGGTAGGTCTTCTTTGTAAACCTGAAGAATAATTGTTAAAATTAATTGCACATCTCCAGTTTTCTAAATATTTGTATATATGAATGAAAGTGACTTTAAGTATTAAATTTAATATATGTTAATGTGATGTTCAGTAGTTACAACACAGAGTTAAGTCACTATTGCTGCCTACAGAACTTCAGATGATAATAAATCTTTTCCAGACAATGAAGTCCCCTGACATGTGAGGGGCCCAGAATGTTAGTCTGGAGTAGCAGCAGCAGAGCGTATTTTTTCTAGAAGATTTCAGTGTCACTTAGTGGAAAGGAATTTAAATATTGACTGGAACTCCTTAAGTGTCTTTTAACTTCATATGTGCTTCAGTGTACATACTCAAAGCTGAACATAATGAATTAATTCTATCTAGGGATTACGGTGAAATATACAGTAACCAACAGCACTTAAGTGATTTGCCAACGTGTCGAGAATCCCGAAGTAGAATTACAGCTCTATAAATACATGAAAGACACAAAATACTACACATTTAAATCTTTCAGAAATGCTGAAACTCTGTGGAGCTGCTAAAAACGTTTGAAGCATCTTCAAAGCTGTGGGACCAAACAAAATCCATTATAATGCTGAAATAYAGCTTTATTGTTTGTTTTCTGTGCCTACATTTCTTGGATTTTGCAAAAGGACAATGAAATTGCTATTCCCACAGAAATCTACCTGACTGCAAAGATGGAATACTGGATTTTTACAAGAAAGTTGTTCATATAATGAGCTGAGCTTTTGAAATGGTAGGCAAACAGAGCCTTAACATATTGTGACTGTCACTGGTATGTATTGTACTTTATCCTGAGTGTTCTCATCTATTTACTCTTGCTCTTCAGTGAATGCTACCAATGAAACAGAATATAGGATCATCATTCTAATGCATCTCAAAATCTAGAATCCTCTATACTGCTTCATCCATAACGTTAAAAAAAAAAAAACCCAAACCCAAACCCAATTCTCAAAATAAGATTAATGTTTTTGTTTCCATGTGCTTTTGTAAATTATTTCCTTTAACAAAATGTAAAGTGCAGCTTATGCTTGGGGTTGTCTCACACTTCCTATATAAGATTCTATTTTAAGTTGCTTCTAGCTTTTTCATGCATTAACCTGCCTGGAATATTGCTGTTTAACTGCCTACAACTATTTTTTCACTTTTAGTTTTTAAACCCAGACGTCCTTTTTGACACATAGACAGCGTGGAGGAGGATGCTGTCTGATTTGAATACAGATGGAAAATCAGGAGAAGGAGGAGGAGACGAGGAGGAGGATGGGACAAGCACTCCAGTGAGACTTGGAGTGAAAGAGAGGGGAGGGAGAAAATTTGACAAAACCTCTGTTTCATTTGGCAAACACGATCGATCTCTGTAATAAAGAGGTAAAATAAGCTGTTGTCAGAAGGACCTATGTATTTTATTGCAGAATCTAGAAAGTGAGGTGAAAAGACAAAGGATGGTCCTTGGCTAAAGGATGGAACATTAGAGGTTATCCTTCCACATTCTAGAAAGCAGCTCTATGTCAGCCATTAAATCACTCAAACCAACTTGAACCAAGCTTATTGTGTATTTTTCATGCTTAGTACAAGATCCCAGTTCTGGTCTGAGGAAGTTCTGACCTTTCACCATTGCAACTGATAAGGTAATATTCTATTCACAATGACAACAGCTCCTGAAAATCAGGTCCCAGGTATTTTTAAATAGAAGCAGAAGTCAGAAGACAGATAGCAGAATTTGATGTTAACGTTTCCTTTCCTTCAAAACAAGGATAACAGCACCCTTCCACATCACAGACTGTTATAAAGATCAGTGTTTGTGAAGCACTCAGTATCATGAATGGAATGGAAAGAACCACAAGGAAAATCATTCTGTCTTCAGAGACAGTTCAAGCAACGTGCAGTGAAGGCGGCCATGGAACGGCCTGATGAATGAAAAAGGATTGAATAGTTTCTTGTTAGGTAAGAACTAAATATCCCATACACCAAATGAAGTAGAAGTCCTGCAGAAATGTGTGATCATAATCCATGCACCTAAAAAGGGCAAAACTATGTTTTATTTTCTAAATATTTAGAAAATAATTTTCTATTTTTTAGGCATTTTCTAAACTTCATGTAATTTTGTGACTTGAATATTGTTTTCTAATATAGTAGTGTGGGTGCAAATTGTTATGATGCAGGTCGGGTGAAACCTCACGCCAGGGAGCAGCAAGGTAAAACTGCTTTGTAGAAGAAGAGCCAAGAGCTCAGCCAAGAGAGTGCCCTCACAGAGCGCGGTGCAGTCCCACAGTGCCCGAGCACAGCAGATTTGGTGACTGTAACCCAGTTCAGGCAAGTCCYGATCACCAGGCAAGCCCATAGTGACAAAGCATAAATCAACACTGAAAGATCAGGTTAAAGAGTGGAATGGCATACTACCGTTCCTGAAGAAAATCAATGCAGTAAAGAATACGTATTTGATTTGTTTTCTTCTTGCATGGAAGCAATCTATCTTAATTTATCTCAGAACATAGTTGTACTGAAAACAGAAAAAAAATTAAGTGTATTAAGTGATTATTAGAGACCAATTTTACTTGGTTCCCATAAACTAGGGCAATTTTAATTCTTGGACATTGTTGTCCTTGGCAAGAAAAAAGAATCTGTCACAAATAAATGTATTATGCAGGCTTCATACTCATTAAGAGTATTCTGCTTTGAATATGCAGAAGTCATACAAAAACTCCGTGAGCTGTATTCTACAAATTGGGATTCTAAATTTGATAGGACTGAAAAGTCTTCTCTAACACCTATCATGAGAATGGGGATAGCAATAAGCTCTCATGTTTAAATTTGTGCTTTTTAAGATATATTCTTTATTCTAACATATAATGGTATATACACCAATGCTTTTTCTCCAAACCCTTTTAAATTCTCATCTCCAGCTAAAGTAAACTCTGGTTTTATGTATATTGGTTGCGTACTCAGGTAAATACTGTCAAAATAATCTTCCTAGAGTAGTCTGATGAATTAGCTGCAAACTTCTTTTGCTTATCTTTACTGAATAGTCATGATAAATTGACAGGTAATCGGCACAGTGTGTTAATTTTTACTCACCTGGCGATCATAATTGATTTGAGCTTCCTGCTCAATGTCAGAATCTAACTCTGGCACATCAGATAAATCTGAATCTGATTCTTCACTGTAGGAATCAATGCCACCCTCTGAATAAAAAAAAATAAAAAATCGATATATAACACATCTAATCACAAGAAAATAGTATGTGATGTTTTTATATAATTTAGACTACATGCAAAGCAGTATTCAACAACTTTGGAAGCTTAAGCAGCTTGTAAAAATCATGTGGGCTGACTGAATGTGTCAGGTTTCGTTTCTGTTTCTCCTGTTTCAATGCCTGGGGCAGGAGCCTGGCAGAGGGAAGGAGAATAACTGAGTAGTTACTAGTACATTTCCATCATCTGAGAGAATACTGTTTTCTTAACAGGCTTTGGAGTGAAAACATACAGAAATGGTAAATAAAAACTTTCAGTGTGATCACTGTGTTTAAAAAGATTTGCTGTAACACAGGTATTTTACCAAAATGTGCACGTACAGAATCCAATTTTCAGCAGTTGCCACTTTGTAGTTCACATGGCTTTTGTAGAATATTGTAAATATCATGGATATAACAAGAAAAAAATTCTAAAGTACAGCTATCACATATATAGGTGAATTTGCATTGAAAAGAAAAATTAAACAATTCAACATGTGTAGTCAGACTTCTGAATGCAAGTTAGATGGCTAATTTTGAAAATTTAATTTGATCTAGTAATCTCCCTCTAAATGTCTTTTTCCACACSCTTTGACAAATACTACTCGTGTATTCCTAAACATACAATATAGCAGACTGCAGAAGAGTTTTTAATGTACCTTGCCTGAAACAAATGGTTGACTATAAAAAGTACAATATCCCAAACATGCTAAGTATATGTAATTCCAGGGAATTATAATAAAAATATATTCTGTTAATTCAATAAAAGCTTTTCCAACAGTGCTGCATTCTCTGCTGATTTTATTTAATAAATAATTAAGAAGAGATCATTTTTACCTTGTGGAGATGTTTCAAGGATGCCATTTGTTATCCCTTCTGGAATAAATCGCCACTGAAAAACAGAGTGATCAGCACCTCCTGTACTTAAAACCCACTGAAAATCATGGGACCAACGGACATTGGTTACATGTGCTGAATGGCCAACGTATTTTCTAAATTTAGCTCCTAAAAAACAAGAATAGAACTGGTAGTATGTAAGAAGGGAAAAAAGTAACATTGTAACTAATAAAGTTAGGCTTTTAATGGAAACACTCTTATGAAAATAGAAAAAAAAACCAGTTAAATGCCTCTTGATATTCTGATACTAATAGTAATTATAAAATAAAAATAAATGGCATAAAGTAATATGAATGATATGTTCACTTCAGTTTTCCGAAAAGCACTTAAATCTTGGCAGGAAGTACCAGATACACATAGGGTTTAATTTTCACCTTTATGGCCATTACTGCTAATGTGAATTATACACATGTATTGTACTATACACATAAATTCAAGTTCACTGGCAGAAAATATACTGATATGATATCAAATTAAACACTGAAGATCATGGAAAGCCAAAACCTTTTATTTAGTTTTGTTGGCTTTACGCATGGTACAGTGCAAATACTGAGGAAACAATCTGTGTTAAAAGCCTACTACAGATATGAAGCAAATAGTTCACCCAGAGCTACGCTGACACACGCTAACAGACAGTGAAACTCTACTGAAGTTTCTGAAATTGTTACTGGCATAAATTTGGACAAATTATAGTAGTGCATCTGGTGGTGATACAATTTTGATGTGATGTAAAGTCTTGCTGAATTAGTTTCTGAAAATGTAATATCAGAATAAGCACATGTTAAACTATACATTCTCAACAGTTCTAAAAACAAGTACATACACATTGGCAGGAAATCACAGGATACATAGAGCATTAAAGTCTCATCTTTATGTCCATTAATACTAATATGAATTGTGCACACACTAATTTGAATTATACACAAGAATCAAAAGCCACCATTAGAAAATATACTGATATGGTATCAAAGTAAATATTACATTGTTCAGAAATACAAAATACTATCTCACCTTTCTTTAGGCATGGAAATCTGAATAATTTAACCAGCCCAAAATCATCTCCAGTCACTAGCACTGAGCTGTTGTAATTTCCATCCACAGAGTTGACATCTGTAATGTTTGTATATTTTGGCCAAATTCCATTCACTTCAGATCCTATCACACAGGTCCACGAGGCCCAGTGAATTCCTTTGATCTCATCTTTGCTAGTTAGATGCTTCCCAGCTGAAAATATGCAAGTGAATAATCTGTTTAATCATTTGTTTTTCAGTAAACTCCATTTCTTTTCATCACATTTATCTGTGTATTCTTCTTGGGATTAGTCTTTTAACCTCAATAAATTATAAAGATTCACAATTTTACTTTAAATTAGTATAATCTCACATTTGTGGTATTTGACAACATCACGCATCTTACAAGTTCTAATACAGCTGCACATAAACATGCTAAAAACATACAAAAGTGGAAAAACATTAGATATTTATGTAAGTGCCAGTCAAGAAACTCCGCTTGCAGATGTACTATTTATATCATATTTTTGTGGTTCTCTTCAAATCAACACTGAAGTTTACTTGTTGATAACATGAGCCACTTGTAACTTACACGGCATCTTGTAGAACAGTCTCTCTCCTGCACCATCATTGGTTTGCAAGAATTTACTATCCACAGACCAGTCAATATGAGTTATAAAACTAGAAGATTTGTTGCATTCTCCTATTTTTTTGTATCGCTGAGCAACCGCATAGATATCCACTGGGCCATCGTTAGATCCCACAGCAAGGTAAGAGCCATCTGGTGAAAATTTCATTTCATGGATCACTTCTTTTCGGTCTTTAATATGAACTACCTCTGTCATGTCTCTGCAAGAACCAATAGTGAAAATGTGAACTGTAAACTTGGGAACATGCAATCCACAAATATTTAAGACAAATATGAAGACAGATGCACTGAATAATTTGTACAACAAAAAGCACGTTTCACAAAAAAAACTTTTTTTGAGAAGTTCCTATTGCTTTCATTGGTTATAAGCATACTTTTAAAGCAAAAGTTAGAAACAACTTTACCTGTCAATGATACTCTTCATCCTATTCACTTAATTTAGCTGTAAAATAGTTAGCTGTCTCATCTAAACTAGACCAGACTTAATTTTTTTTTTTTTAACATAGACAATGGAAAAAGAGTTCCATCTAAAGAGCGATTACCCTGTCTCTCACAAGACCATGCTGAAATGGCCTTTGGGAGATACCCATTTCTCCACATTGACTCTTTTGGGCAGGCAGGCAAACAGCTTAGATTAGAGGCTAACAATTAGACTGGTAAAGTTAGGTATGATTAATCCCACATGCCATGACCTGTTAGCTACAGCTTTGGGGGTTCCAGCACCACCACCACCACCACCCACCAGTGGAAAAACAGAAGTGACAATACCTTGCATGTGTCTTTGAAAAAAATCAAGACAGCTATATAGTCTAGTTTTCAAAAAAAGATTCAGTTTTTCCTTATCAAATTACATTTGATATAACCCCCTTTCCTATCAATCAAGGAACCAAAAACTGCAATGCTAGTGAATGCAGACAAAATTTTTGCAAGTAGGTTTCCCCAAATTCTTTGGCTATAAGGAAAGTATTAAAACTAAATTTAGAAAAAAAAAATCTTCCCCTGAGTTGACTGAACAATGAGCCAAGTCTCAGTGCCATTAATTTTGTATTTACAAAGACAATCCATACCAGATTATACATTTGGGCTGTAAGGAAATTTTGTGAGGAAGAGWCTTCTGCAGATGTCATGTTTCTGTTACTCTCCATTTTAAGCTTTTAAAATATTTTTACATACTTCTGCTTTAATTAATTACTGCTAGTAGCATCAAATTTATGAAAAGACTCAAATTTATTTAAAAAACAATAAATTTTGTTAATATATCTTAAAAATGCTGATACATAGTACTGTTAAAAGCAGAGTTCTGAAAGGAGAATCATCCGTAACTGAAGACAGAGATTTCTGGGAGATGCAGATATGAATGGAAAGGTTAATATTATAGATGATCAGGATCTTAAAAAAAAGTAACAGAATAATTCTGTTAGAAATTTCTCTTATAATGGTGAAACTCCAAAATGTCAGTAACAGTAGAAATTTTGTTGGGAAAATTCTTATTTATTCATAGCCATTTTTTCCTTCAAAAAGTGTTTTGGGAAAAAGAATATTCTTAGCTCTGCCTTATTACTGAAAACTGGTAACACAACTATTCCATAGTGGTAAATATTGCCACTGAGAAGAGCAGCTAATTCTCTGGATTATTCCATAGATCCAGATCCTTCATGGCCAAGAAAAAGGAGAACAAAGATTCATGTTGCTGAGTAAATGATTCAAAAAAAATGCCAACAAAACACATTGCCATCGTCCAGTTTTCCTGGATCACGGGCTGCAGATTTGTTACCCTACCAGAAGATGTCACAGAAAAGGAASAGATGGAGAAGCAATTGCATTCAGGGCCTTACACAAGGGTGTTGCCGCTCTTTCAGGAATAATGCTGGGTTTATCATTATCAGTCTCCGCCAGCTGAATCATGAATAGTGTTAGGTATCAGGCAAATTAGATCTTAAATCTTAGACAAGATTACTGTGAGACAAAGAAGATTAACTTCTTTAGAAAAATACTAGTCTTTGAAAAGGATTTTAAATTAATACGAACAGATCACTTAAGTTTTGTTAAAGTCATTAAAGCAGTACATTACAGGGGTTTTCACAGATCTTCCATCGATTACAGGCTTTTCCCTCCTATCAGCTAGTAGTTCAAAGTATTTTAAATATATGCTTACCAAACATACGGAATAATGTTAAGGAAGTGGTAGACTCTTCCAAGTATCAATTAAAATAGCTTACGTGTTTTGAAATCACGCTATTTTGTTTGGCTGTTTCACTCTATGGCCAATTTTATGTTTCACCTGCTTTTGTGTGTCTTCCATAAGAGTATTCCACACAGAAAATGCCTRCTGCATACAATGCATTCATGTAAAAAAAGGCTTGTCATCTAATATGAAAAGTACAATTCACATGTATCTTGCAAATGCTTAAAAATGTCTTTCAATCACTGATTATTTTGCATAGTAACCATTGTATATGGCAGGAAATGAACCATATGATCAAGGAGATCCCTCTCAAAACTATGCTATCTCTGTTATGCACGTTTCTTTTCACAAAATACCTGTATAATTTCAGAATAAATAAAGGAAAAAAAACTTAAGATTTTCAAGTTTGGCTTATCAACATTATTACTAAGAGCTAATATGTTGAATTAAATAAAGCATAATTGCCAAACTACCACCTTTTAAAACACCAAGTGATATTATGGAAGCATATGCTGAATTTTTACTCTTTGTTTCTGATAAAATACCCAATGATTTTTTTCTTTTTATATGAATGAAAGACTTTATAATATGGTCTTGAGTTACTCAGGGGAAAAAAAACTAGTAACATGAGAAACTAATGTTAAGATTTTCTCACCGTACGCGAAGAACAATGAAGGAACCATCCTTCATTCCAAGAGCTAACTGTGATCCATCTGGACTGAAAGACACACTCCGCACTGCTTCTTCCATATTACAACGAGCTATCAAGGCATGGTCAGCAAGACTCCATAATCTGCATCAAAGGAAATTGAAAGCAGTAGGAGATTTTTCTTGACTGTACAATATTTCAATATCAAGAATAAAAACAAAAAGTTTAACTCATTTGGTAAAGGCCCATTTGCACGCACACCTTTTATTAAGATTTTATAATGTTTGAGTTCCTTTCCAACCATGGAATGAAGAAAATTTCACTGACTTGAGCTTATAGGCTTACAGAAATTTAGTTTTTAAAAACTCAAAACTGCTTATCAATCTAGAAGAAAAAGGGTGTGTACAACGACTGCCTGAATCATTACACGGACACAGAATTTTCCAACAGTGGCACTGAATGTCTTCACAAATAATATCAAATGAAGCTTTCAGACACCTTCAAGTGAAGTTCCAGGTTCAAATTTTTTTCAAAATAAAGGAGTCTTTACTGTTGCCAGTTTTAGCAGGGATGGCACCTCAGACCTGAACACGTATCTGTGATAGCAGAAGAGAAAACAGGGTGAAGCTAAATTACATAATCATTTGGTGTTTTCTCCGGACTTTACTTATCTGATAAAACAAAATTCCCCTAGACGAATAATAAAAAAAATGCAATTTCTGTAGACAGAAAGGGTCAATGCAGATCAGACTGAAATTTTCACTGAAAGTGAAAGCAATACTCAACTCAGAGAGCATAAACATTCCAACCATGGGGAAAATGTTCTTGTCATAACCCTGAATGAACTAACTAGTAGACAAAACTGCATGCTAATTTGCTCATTTACATAATTTTAAATACAAAGAATCAACCAATAAATTATGCCGTAAGATGRAGAAAAGCAAATAACATACCTATATTTTTAAGAAGGAATGGAGGGAGTTTCCCAGATCACTACCAGCTGGTTAATCAGATCTCAGTAGTATGCAAGATTTAGAAAAAATTTTAAAGAAAAGAATAATTAAAAGTACGGAAGAAAATGCATAAAAGACCTCTTGGGGTAGAAAAATTAAGTCAGCAATACCCAACTATCTTTATTTTGAGGACAGTGCCGTAAATCTAATGCATTTGTAAAAGATTTATAAAATAGTCAGTAAAATATTTGAATAGTAGCATATGTGATTATTGGCTAAACTCAAGAAAATGACAATTTGTACAAGAACTGTAATGTGATACTGGATGAAGTTTTATAGCAAGCTTTACAGAAAGAAACAATTAGGCTGGATGGAAGATACTACTGAGATTTCCAGGTACAAGYTTTGGAATAGTAACATTTAATATTTTCACTAAAGACACTAGCACAAAAGATGAGAATGCTAATGAGATTTGCTATGGACAGCAAGCCGGGAGGCACTGTGAACCCAGAGATGGATTTATCATATTGGAAGAAACAGAGGTTTCTTGATGATGAAACAAATAGACATGGAATGAAATTTAACCAAAGCCCATACTTTCAGAGCCTTATGTCTAGCACTGTGCTGTAAGCTTGAAACACAAGTGGAACCAGCAAAAAGAAGTAAGATCTCGCACTATTTTTCAGTTATAGAATGACTATAATCCACGAGTGAGTTGCAGACAGGAAAAAGGAAATTTGATCCTAAAATATATCCTGGGTGCTATTCCAGAAGGTACACAAAAACAATAGCACACAACACATAGTGACCTCATCTGGCATGTTCTTTACAAGTTATCTCAAGAAATCAGAATAAAAACAGGAACAGATGCAGTGAAGGATTATTAGGATGWTTAAGAGAATGAAGACTGTATCACATTAAAAAAGACCAAAAGAATTTAACTTTTATACCTTAGTGAAACAAAGGCCGGGAAGGGATAGTATTGCTTCCAAAAATACATCAGTAGGATAAACGTCAAAGAAGGAGAAAAAGTTATGTTGAAGGACCATGTTGGCACTAGAACAAATAGCATAAACAGAACATTGAATATAGCCTAAAAAGGAAGTTTCTGACCACCCCAGCAGTAACATTTAGATACAGCCTTGAAGTAGAGTAACAGGAGAAAAAAACAGAGTTTGATAAATTCAGTGAAAGGATTATAGAGTTTGACTGCCTGTACTGAGAAAGAAACCCTTTGGGCCTTGTCAGGTTAATGTTATTAGGATCAGTCTAGAATCAACAACCCTGAACGATGCTGGTTTCCTCTTAGGCTGAGAGAATTCAAGGATGAGAAAGAACTTGAAAAGGCATCCCTGTGAAAAAATGGCAAGTACCATCTCCTGGTGAAAAAAAYGGATGTGGGATGCTAAAACTGTTTTCAAAGACAAACCAGAAGTAGAGAAGATGCAAGATTCTTAGCAGCCTTGCTAGGGAGAAGCTATGAGCCCAATACAATAAAGAATGAACCAGAAAGGATTTGGAAAGATTTAAAAGCTAACACCAGGATAAAATTTGCCTCCAAAATGTTGCTTTCACGTGGATCACTTTGACCAATACATTAGAAGTGTAATTGCAATACATGGCAGTGCAAGCAGAATAATTCAATTTTCTTTAAAAAAAAAAAAAAAAAAAAAAAACCAAAAAAANAACCAAAAAAACCCCCAAAAAAACCTTTTCGATTTAATGGAACGGTAATTCCAAATATAAGCTTTTTAATTTTATAACAGAAAAAAAAAGCATTTTGCACACATACAGGCATTTGTATACACAACTGACAAAATAAAAGACTGGCTTTGCTTATGAAAATAGAAAAAGTATCTCTTCTGGCAAAATACTTTTGCATGTTGTTTTTGGAAAAGCCAGATAAATAAACTATTTCCGTATAAAAAGTGTATGTACTTTCAAATAAGGCAAAGACATTTTTTTACCATTCTTCAGCAACTTTTCTGTGCATTTGTTTAAATGACTGAGTTTAAAAAACCCAAACAGGCTCACRAAATATTATTTTATTAGCCAATATTCCAGTCTTTTCTGTCATATACTTGACAGATGACATTATTTATTGGAGCACATACTGATTACAGCCTCCCAAGAGGCCTACTAGCAACCACTTCGTTTGCAGAAAAAGCCATAGCTGATGACAGAAGCTTTACTGYTGCTTTGTTTCATTCTATTGGCAGAACAATGCTCCACGCAGAAAATCAGAGATGTAAATATTCAAATGGATTCATATAAAAACAGGTTCTAATCAACCTTCTTATAAATGCAGGAATACAGAAAGAGATCATTCAAGAAGACAGAGAGTGTAGCGGAGATGTTCTGCCAGAACAGCAGCTACTTGTGGTCCTGCAGCTAGACATTATAACATGACACTACAAAAAGACATGTGTGAGGTCCATTGAACAAATGTAATAAATAATTCTGTATGCCTCAGCATTCAGATGAGAATGATGCTTTTTTCCTGTTCCTGTTGTAAGAGACAAGAAGCAGGCAGCTTTCCTAGTTGATATGCTTTTGAAGTTTAAAATGTAGGAAACCTGTATTTGGCTAGAGCCCTCTCTCAGCTGTGCTAGGGAAAATCTACAGTAATTCCCCTTAACTCTACAGAGGTCCTTTTCACTCAGACATCTCACTTAGACATGAGAACATAATCTGGCCCACTAAATACTTTTATTTGTAAAACAATTTAGATTTATATTATATAGTCACTCTTTTCAAAATAATGTGATAACCAAATACTAAGAAAAATTACACAATGAACAGCAATATAGAAACATTCCTGTCAATGCAATTTTATTATTGGGGGGGGAAAAAAAAAATTGTAAGAAAATCATTTTGTGTACTTTTTTATCTTAATGAAAATATTTATATATTTCACTGGAATTCCTCACATGAAGCATTAGCATATAAAAAAATAGCACTGTCTGAACTAGAATTCAAATCCCACATTCTCTAGTGCCTAAACAGCTAAATGGATGTGTGATGTAGTGCAGTAAAATACCTGTAATGTTAACAAACGCACGTTTTATAGAATGGCAAYGTTCAAAGGCATCGGTAACATAATAATAACTATAACAATGATGATAATCGTAAGAGCACCACTAATTAAGGCTGTATGTGCACAAAGAGCATGCTTGCACAGTCTTTCATAGAGGGGCACAAGTTTGTTCCAAGCACCCTTTGAGTCAGCAGTACATTATCCAGCCCCAAGCCAGAGCTGAATTACCATGCTAACCAAGAGATGAGTCCAAGATAATAAATCCAAAGTCTTAGCATGGCTTATTAGCTTGAGGGCAGTACAATGCTAACCCCAGCTTTGCAGCTCTTGTTTCAGAACTGGCTTGCACCCTACCAGAATGCAGGCAGTGTGAATTTGTGCCCATCTATAAAACTGTGCAAACCCAAGCAGAAGAGACTATCCATGTGTTTTATAAACTGAAACAAATAATAGTAATGTGTAGGAAACAGGGAGATAAAATGACTGTAGTGAACAACTGGCAGTTTTGTAAGTTTCACAATTTGGATTTTAATTATGGTTAGAAAGAGATGAGGGATGGCAGGAATAGGAAACCAGTACAAGTAAAAAGATAGAAAGGAAAGGGGAAAAGAAGTTCCAACTGACCAGCAAGCTTCAAGGCAGAGCTGAATCATAATGTGGAATCTGAAGGAGCATAAATTAGAAGCTGTATGTATGGTAGGAGATTGATTTTTCCCATTGAAATAAGGCTAAATGGTAGAATCCACATGTATGTTTCTGAAATAAGTTGACTAGTAGTCCATAAAAACTGAAAAACTGTTTGGTAACTGCCTGGGGTTGATGTGAAAATACGCAATCAAATTACCCATATAAGATGAAAAGCAGTCACCATCCATCTGGCATAGGGTTGGAGAAAATCCTGATGGASGGGTTAGAAATTAGGATAGTAGGGTCAGGAGAAACCACTAAGGAGGACATTAGGGGAATCAGAGATTGGGAAACCAAGCTATCATGAACCCCATTGTATGCGCTGTTCTGCAAGGGGTAGGGTTTCAGGGCAAGGGCAGAACCACAATTTGAGGAAAGACTCAGGAGACTGCCATGATAAAACCCGGTCTCCCAAAAATCTCTCCAGTCCCCGCGGGTAACTTTGGCAGTCAGGAAAACCTCAATCTCTTTAATCACAGGTAAATAATTAGTTACAATGGGCAGTGTCCATGCCCAGTTGAGATGACACACAACAGCTGTGTGGGTATGGGAGTACATCCACTACAGTGAGAATCTTAGCTTGACCTCCAAACTTCATAGTGAAGTCTTACTAAGCATATTAAAAATGCTTAGTTTTTTTCAGAGGCTTATCAATTTGCCAAATTTTAACAGGGACAGGAGAAGAAACATCCTTGACTTTGTGACAACTTCCACAAATACGTGTACAAAACTTCAAATCTCTGCTACAAAGGCTTGAGGCACAAGTGCTACAACTAAATGTCTGAAGGATCTTTTTCATTGGGCTAAACCAGTGCATTTTCATTGATCTCATTTTCCAGCATTTTAACTGAATTGGTTTTAGACCAGATTTTCTAAACACCCATGGYTGAGTCAGACACCTGCTGTGTAAAACATTCGTCAAAGGTATTAAGGTTTTAGGCTTGTTGCATTTTATTAACAGAAGAGAAGTACAAGGTGACCACTCTCCATTTAGATACCTACACCCRCTGTTCAGAACAGTAATGAATTAGTACTTAAAGCAGAGTAGATAAATCCAGCATGTTTTGAACACAAATTCCAATTAGTTTTACATGATGTGTGGAGCTCAAATATGAGGGGTGAAGAGAAAAAGCAAAGCTGCTAAGAAAAACATGGAAAAAAAAAATGTTGTCTTAATGGAGTCTTAACATAAGGCCAGAAAATAAATAAATTACAAATATGTCAAATTGACATTGGTCAAAAACGATGTGTACATGAATGGATAAAAAATAAGTAAGATCTAGCCTTACCGTACAGAACGATCATCACTGCCTGTGACTGCTAAAGGCTTCTTTGGATGGACCGCCAGGGCCCAGAGCTCCCCTTCACAATGACCCTGCATAATCAGCATGGGTTTATCTCTCTCTCTTACTAGCACCTCAAATATTTCACTGTCCTGTGTCCCTGCTAAAAGTCTGTCCGCTTTCCAACAGACACTTCGGATGGACAAACCTGACAGGGGACAGAATAACCTTAGATTAATGGCAATGATGAGACAAAGTGATAGTCAGTACAGTGAAGATCATTAGGACTTCAAGAGTTAATTTATAACAAGTTATGCTTTGACACTGAAGTCTTACAATACATCACAGCTGATTAAATCTCAAAACAGTTCTGTTACATTATCTCCATTTGACAGAAGAAGAGGAGGCTCAATCCTGGGAAAATGCTGAGTATCTAACATTTCTGCTGCCAGTTTCTCAAAGGATCAAGCTCTTATGCTTTGTGTACACCTTGGGAATTTACTTTAAAAAACACATCAATTTCACATGGTTTAAAGATCTAAATTTTCGATTAGGCAAGGTTCCTGTGACTAAAGCTGGTTTTATTCCTTTTTTCAGTACTTTACTTTTTTTGCACATTTAAATAAAATGTTGAATAAAATTTTAATGGTGAATTTAAATGGTTTGGGCCCACGTTATCACACTTCTCTATTTTTGTCCCAACTGATTATTACCAAAAAAAACCAACCCCAAAAAACAACAGAATCTTGCTTTGCRTAACTTTCAGAGCGCTTGATCTTACAAATCTGATCCCAACTTTGCAGCTGGAATTTTACTAACCACAAGCTTAAAAATACCCTCTTAACAGGCTGAGCAATTTGATAGCATTCTCTGGTTGACTGCCTGCAGCATTTGTATTTTCTGTTCCAGTATATGAAAATTAAAGTTTGGATAATGTGTCTAGATGCTGAGAGATGTGAATGAAAAAAAAATCCATTTGTCATGTAGTCAAGGTCAACCATGTCATCATTTTAACATCTTTTGGAACCGAATACACAATGCAATTAACTACTGGTCACATAAATAAAATATATTGTAGGCATTTTGTGTCATCTCTTGAGAAGGGCAAATTAATCTTCATTTATTGTCTTGTCCATTTCCAGTACCTTTTAATTTTGACAATGTCATTTTGTGACTTAGCTAAATTTCTACTAAAGCTTTGACTTACATCTTCTTCTTGATAAACACCAAAGGCCACACAAGGAATGAAGTTCAGATGTTAAGTGGAAAATGGGTATTGTTAAGTTTTAGAATACAAAGTACATCTTTTGATGTGGGAAAGGTAATATTTTCTGTGATGTACTGCACATAAAGATTAGCCATTATCAGATTTTTTACTAACATACATGTATATTTAAATATAAAAGCCAAGCCTATGATCAGATTGTTACTGGTGATGCATCTCATTTAAAAAGTGTTTAGTACTCTTCAGTACAGGATGACCGATGAATGAGTATATACGGGGCCAGGGGAGAAGTCTTCCTGGCACTCTAGAAAGACATTTTACGTTTGAAAGCTGATGCCTTTGCAAACTGCTTTGGAAAAAGTAATTGTAAAGGTCATAGGTAAGCAGTTAAGGCTACCACCATTGCTTGAAGTTACATACGTGCTTAAACTGATCAGTGCCATTGACATAACTGAAAATGAAACAAAATTTCCACAGTCTGTTAGTAGCAAGCACTAAATGGAAGTGATCATCAGTGGATGACACATGAGACAGAAACAGCAGAAAAGGACAGAGATGTAACAGAACATCGCAGGCAAGAGTTGTATCACATTGAAAGAACAGAGAGAGAAGAAACCCTGAAACAGG
The DNA here is from genome assembly GCA_035582835.1 of Phoebastria nigripes. Taxonomy (NCBI): domain Eukaryota; kingdom Metazoa; phylum Chordata; class Aves; order Procellariiformes; family Diomedeidae; genus Phoebastria; species Phoebastria nigripes. The sequence continues at coordinate 925,362 of JAYKAV010003210.1, forward strand.
AAAAAGATTAAAATCTTTAAAAATGATGGTGACAAGGTATAAGTGCACGCTTCGATTTTATGACCTGCAGTAGTCCCCAAGGTCCTAATTTTTTATAGTTGTAGTCAGACCAGCAGTCCCACCGCACTCTTCAGAGACACCATGACGTCTTTTTACTTAGTCTCAATGATTATGCTCATGGGCACACCATCTTTGACTAAGCTTTGATAAAATTTTGCAGACTTGCTTAAGTCAGTTTCTTGCCATTAAAGCAAGCAATGTTTTTATTTTGACAAACAAACATAAACCTGAAGGATTTAAATGCTCTGAAGACAAGATTTGGACAGTGTTAGAGTTTTAGTTTTTAGAAATCAATTAATTAATCAATTTTTAAAAATCTGTTACCATTTACATACAAGTCTAAATGGCAACTCAACTTACTTTCTGCAAATGAAATTTTTTACTACTTTTGCCAAGTAAGAAGATAGCAAAAACCTCTACTGACTGTCTCTCAGCCATATAGCTGCCGTTATGGTGTCTGGTTCTACTTAGCGGCTCTTGTCTGTATATTCTGTATCCTGTGGCATTTAGCAGATGGTAGAAATAATGGCATCAAGTTAGAATCACTCCATAGCATGTCTAATGAGAATTCACCTTCAGTAAGTCTCTCCTTGATTTAACTTCCATCAAGATAAAAACCTCTTCTTAGGCAACCTGCAGAAGGATAGCTAGGTGCTTTCTGCAGACAATGTGCTAGAAGACACCTTTACGAATACATTACAGCTCTGTAACGTAAGTTTTAATTTTGAAGTAATAATTTTCCACAGAACATAACTACAGTCAATTAAAAGTAACTGAAGTCAGCTAAAGTCTGTTTTGCATTGAGTGTGAACGCATCCCAGGCAGCAGCAAGTGCAAAAAAATTGCTTCTACTCTGGTCTCACAAATATGTGGGATAAAGCTCCCTCCCAGAATCACTTCAGAAAGAACCAAGGAGGTTGAAGACGCATGTTTCGTGTGTGAGCACTGCTTTCTCTGTGTCACCCTTCATATATGTTATTCTGACTTTTATTAAGAACGGACTGCCTGCAAGACTGGTATGAGCAGAATGATCTGTCTAACCCACATGTACAGGCTTATATCTCCATAATTTTTAGAAAGTATTTCTAAATTGATCAAAACTGCTGTAAACGGTCATAAGGTACTGTTATCGTTTTCCAGAAATGAATGTTAAACATTATGAACCCGGCTGCAAAAAACTACATAAAGCCAGAACTACAGAGCAAAGGAACTACTGGTTGGGTGTATTTGACAACTTTTTTGAGGGCTAAATTCCGTGAGTTTACACTACAGTATGGCAAACTCGTGGAGCAGTGTTCATCTAAGGCTGTTGGCAGTTTGTTTGTTGGATGAGCCTAGATATTGCAAACCTATGCATTTTAAAAGTATTAGAATCATCAGCTGACCTGGTTTAGGTAAGATGAAAAAATAAACAGAACGAGCTTGTTATTAGATCACAGGCCAAAACATCCATAATTGAGAAAGAAAATTTYATCCTTCTTAGTGGCCTCTTGACTATTCCAATGGTAATTTTAATATGAAAACTAGGTCTAAAAACATAAGCTAAGCAGCAGGGGAAATTAACACTAACCATTACAAAGCTGGCTGCCAAAAGTGTATAAAGCCTACTTCAGGCCAGCAAACAGACTGCTATATTCTCAATCCAAATGGATGTGTAGAATTCCCAGAAGACTAAGATCTTGATAAAGTGTGCATTATGATCTATGAAGATAATAAGTGCTCCGAGAGTCTAATCACAAAATAAAGTGATGACTAAGCTCATAGGAAGCATGATTAGATTCAACAAATATGATGGTCAAGAATTTAATAACATTCTCTCTGTTAAATATGCCAAGTGCTACCATTCCAAATGAATCTAATGGAGTGCTTAGATGCTCAGCATCTTTGAATATCGGGTTCCAGAAATCTCAATTAGTTAAATGAATTGCAATTAATTAAGTTAAAGATTGGCTAACTTAACTGTCCTATCTTTTTGTGTTTAATTAGTTTTTACATATCTTCTTGTATTTGCACGATGGGGAGCAGCAACTATAAGCATACCTCTGTTTACACTATGAAACACGGAAAACTCTTCAGGCTACATCAGGCTACATCATTGTCAGAGAAAAAAGGGAATACAGATCTCAAAAGTAAATACAGTCATTAAGTAAAAAAATCAGCAGTATGCAGAGACATTTATGCTTCCAATTAAACTGTGTCACAATCCATTATCTAGATGTGTGAAAAACCATTAAAGTAATAGCATGTTACCTTTGTATCCTTGTTCAGTCTCCCTGAGATCAATTTTAGTAATTGGTTTGAAATCAGTGTCCCATAACCGAATGCAACCATCTCTCCCTCCAGTGGCAAAACCTTCCTCACAAGCATACATGCTAAAAATTCCAGCCTGTTAACCAATAGTATAACAAGTTTTAAAGTTCTTTGCAATCAATTCAAACACACAAAGCAAATGTTTTTGAACACTCTTGTTAAAGGCTAGAAACTGCTAGGCAGCAAAATGTTGTCCATCCAGAAAGCAMACCAGCAAACACAGGGGGATACCTTTATTTCAAGTGCTCCCACTTTAGTGATTTATGTAGAAATTTTTGTACAAATACCAGTGATACAGCCTATTTGCAGAACTTTAGATTTGGTTTAGTTAATACTATTACAAGGACTATTAAACAAATAATGGAACACTTAAAATAAATAGTTACCCGGAAAAAACCAAAAACAAGCAAACAAGCAATACAAATATTCTTACAGGTGCGGAGATGATTGAGACATTCTTTCATGAATTCAGTTCAGACATCATTTGGAATCTGACAGGAACTGAAAGAGTGTCAATTCATTCTCTTTGTTGAAAGAAAAGTTTCTGTCACAGTTTGAATTTCTTCATTTTTGAAAATGCCTCATTATTGATGACTGTGCTGTACTACATTGGAATAGCTCATGGAATGCCTGCTGATTCAGTATTTTATTAGGAAAACCTCTCAGTTAAGAGACAAGTTGAACTGCATTGAAATCAATACAATGAAGAGAAGACCTCTGTTTTCWAAGTGGCCTTGTTCAATGTCTTAATAAATTAACATTTCTAATAATTAATTACACAGAGATTACAAATTGGGCAAGAGAATGCATATTAGCCATGGCAAACCCCATAATTTATAAGGATGAAACAGAACACATTGTATAGAAGGAGATTGTATTTAATCATTCTAATGAATTTAAATAAAATTCTGCAAACAAAATTCTGCAAATATACTACAGGGGTTTATTGTTTGCCAAAGATATTTCCATGCTATTGCAGTTGCACTTAACCACAACCCGGCAATTACACAGTAGTTCTGCAGRTAAGATGTCCCACTGACTTCAGTCTGACTGCTTTCATAAATTAGGGATTACTTCTATGAATAACGATTACTCTCTGAACACTTAGATCTAATTTGAAAAGCTACTATGAATCTTGATGCACTGCCAACATAACTAATTTTGGGAGGTCAGAAAAAAACTGTTAAGCTTGCAGTGCTCTTTCGAGAAAGGTTCTAGAAGAAAACTACAGCGACAACTGTTAGATTTCATATCACTCTTCTAAGAAAAATACTCGTTTCCTTCTGTTCAAAAAACCCATGCTAGAATGCCATTAGCCACAATCATATTCGAAATAGGAGCAGTTCTCAAATACATATGAAACAAGACAYGAAAATCCTGCTGTGCCTTTACTGCAGCACCAACAGAGACATAAATTTATTATATTAGAGTGGTTAGAAATCTAACACAATCCTATACATTCCCCTTTCTCTCTGTAATTGTAAGTGCTCCAAACTGGGGG